>JAOWBW010000153.1:652946-688146 GCA_026119855.1 Campanula takesimana
ATCAACAACAAGCTTCGGATGCTTCCAACGTAATTGGAGGTATAATTTCTATGTCCAGTTTGAGGGCACGTGCACTTATAGACCCCGGCTCATCTCATTCATATGTTTCTGTGTCTTTTGCATCTCGATTGCATTCTTCCTTTGAGTCTTTGCCTTATGTGCTAGAAGTGTCGACTCCTATGGGAAATTGTTTGATAGCTGACAAGGTATTGCGTGATTGTGATGTGCATATTAGTGAGCATGTTTTACTTGCTGATCTAGTTATTTTGCCATTGCAAGACTTTGATGTTATTTTGGGTATGGATTGGTTAAGTAAATATCATGCCTCTGTTGATTGTTTTAAGAAAGTGGTTACGTTTTTATCCCTAGTGTGCCTGTGTTTACTTTTGAGGCAACTTCGTTGGGTAAGGGAATTCATATTATTTCTTATGTGAAAGCTAGGAGGCTATTGCACCGTGGTTGTGTGGGGTATTTGGCTTGTGTTTTGGATACTACTAAAAAGTCTCCTAAAGTAGAGGAAGTGAATGTTGTTAAAGAGTTTCCTGATGTGTTTTCTTCTGAATATTCTATGCCTCCCGATAGAGAGATCGAGTTTGTATTGATTTGATTCCAGGTACTACCCCTATATCTGAAGCACCTTATAGAATGCTCCAGCTGAATTGAAAGAATTGAAGGTGCAATTGCAAGAGTTGCTTGATCGGGATTCATCTGTCCTAGTGTGTCACCGTGGGGAGCTCCTGTATTGTTTGTCAAGAAGAAAGATGGGTCTTTGAGACTGTGCATCGACTACAGGAAGCTGAATCAGGTAACTGTAAGAATAAGTATCCTCTACCTCACATTGATGACTTGTTTGATCAACTCCAAGGGTCAGTCGTCTTTTCGAAGCTTGACTTGAGGAGTGGGTACCATCAGTAAAGATCCGTTCTGAGGATATTTCTAAGACTGCTTTCCGTAGTAGGTATGGTCATTACGAGTTTCTTGTTATGCCTTTCGGGTTGACTAATGCTCCGGCTGTTTTCATGGATATGATGAATCGGGTTTTTAAGCCTTATCTTGACACCTTCGTGGTTGTATTTATTGACGATATTCTGGTGTATTCCAAGTCTAAGGAGGAGCACGAGCAACACTTGCGAATGGTTTTATCTGTTCTTCGTGAGAAGCAACTGTTTGCGAAATTCAGTAAGTGTGCTTTTTGGCTCGATGAAGTGTCTTTTCTTGGGCACGTGGTTTCTAATAGAGGAATATCCGTAGATCCTTCCAAGATTGAAGCTATTGTGAATTTGAAGAGGCCTGAATTAGTTACGGAGATTCGAAGTTTCTTGGGTCTAGCCGGGTATTATAGAAGATTTATCGAGGGGTTTTCTAAAATTGCTACTCCATTGACTCAGTTGACTCGAAAGAATGTTCCGTATGTGTGGGATGGCAAGTGTCAAGCTAGCTTTGAAGAGTTGAAGAAGAAGTTGACTACAGCTCCTATCCTTGCGCTTCCTAATGGAAATGATGACTTGGTAATTTATAGCGATGCTTCTAAAGAAGGCCTCGGGTGTGTGTTAATGCAAAACGGAAGGGTGATTGCGTATGCTTCAAGAAAGTTGACTCCGAGTGAGCAGAATTATCCTACTCATGACATGGAGCTTGCGGCTATTGTCTTTGCGTTGCACAAGTGGAAACATTATCTGTACGGAGCCAAATTTGAGATTTTTACCGATCATCAAAGCTTGAAGTACCTTTTCTCCCAAAAAGAGTTGAATAACAGGCAAAGAAGATGGATGGAGCTATTGAAGGATTATGATTGTACAATCTCTTATCACCCGGGTAAAGCAAATGTGGTAGCTGATGCCATTAGCCGGAAATCTTTTATGGCTTCATTGATGGTGCGTGAATGGAAGATGTTAGAGGATGCTCGAGATTGGGATCCTTGTGAGTCAAAGCATGGGGCTATTTTTGCGAGTATTCAAGTATTACCAGTTTTGATTCAACAAATAAAGGAAGCTCAGAAGGATGATCCGGAGTTGGTGAAAATAGTGGATAAAATCGAAGATGGCAAATTTGGGGATTTCTCTCTTAATCCGGAAGGAGTGTTAACTATCAGAGGTCGGTTATGTGTACCTTGCGTGGATGGGATTAAACGCCAAGTTCTGGATGAAGCCACAAGTCGAGATATACTATCCATCCCGGGAGCACAAAAATGTATCAGAATTGAAGCAACACTTTTGGTGGAATAATATGAAGAGAGAGATAGCGGATTATGTATCTAAATGTTTGACATGTCAACAAGTGAAAGATGAACATCAAAGGCCTGCGGGGTTACTTCAACCGTTAGAGATTCCGGAATGGAAGTGGGAACATGTTACTATGGATTTCGTGACGGGATTACCTCGCACTCGAAGAAGGTTTGATGCAGTTTGGGTGGTCGTGGATAGATTGACCAAGTCTTCTCATTTTCTACCTATTGAGATTAGTTACTCGATGGAAAGGCTTGCAACCTTGTATATAAATGAGATTGTGAGATTGCATGGTATCCCGGTAAGTATTGTGTCTGATCGTGACCCTAGATTTACATCTCGGTTTTGGCAAGCGTTTCAGAAGGCTTGGGTTCAGAGTTGAAGTTCAGTACAGCTTTTCATCCCCAGACAGATGGGCAGTCAGAGAGGACTATTTAGATTCTCGAGGATATGTTGCGAGCTTGCTCAGTTGATTTTTCAGATTCTTGGGATTCTCATTTACCTCTCGTGGAATTTGCCTATAATAACAGTTTTCAGTCAAGTATTGGGATGGCCCCGTATGAAGCTTTGTATGGGAGGAAATGTCGGTCTCCAATTTGTTGGGATGAAGTGGGAGAAGCAAAAATTTGGGGTATTGATATGGTGAACAAGTCAGTTGAGGAGGTTAAGCTTATCCGAGATCGTTTGTGTACCGCTCAGAGTAGACAGAAAAGTTATGCCGATCACCGGAGGCGAGATCTCGAGTTTGAAAAAGGTGACTTTGTGTTTCTGAAGGTTTCACCTAAAGTGGGGATTCGAAGGTACGGGAAGAAAGGTAAGCTAGCACCGAGGTACATTGGCCCATTCGAGATTTTGAGTAGAGTTGGTGATAGAGCGTATCGTTTGCGTTACCTCATTCTCTTGACAAGATCCATAATGTTTTCATGTCTCGATGCTTAGGAAGTATGTGTATGATCCTTCTCATGTCTTGTCCGAGGTTCCCGAGGATATTGAACAGAGTATGTCTTACGAAGAGCATCCGGTCCGAGTTATTGATTCAAAGGTTCAAGAGTTGCGAACTAAGAGTGTTTCCCTTGTTCGAGTTGTGTGAGGAATCATAACGTGGAAGAGTCGACTTGGGAGCTTCGGGAGGAGATCGAGAGGAAGTACCCTTGGTTGTTTGAGGGTTGAGGTAAGCAATCCTAAAATTCGGGTCGAATTTCTTTAAGGGGGAGTGAGTGTAACGACCCCAAAATCCGTTTTATTTATTTTAATATTATTTTATATTTTGAGAATTTAATTTAAAATTTTGTGTGCATTTTATGTGTTGCATCATATTATAAAATTTGCACATCTTATTTGATTTTTGGTGGTTAGTTAGTTGTTAGTATCAATTTAGTTAGCAAGAAATAAGTTGAGTTAGTGGGAAAATGGGTCAAAATGTAACTATAATGTCCAAGGGTTTATTTGTTCATAATGAAAGTAGAAAGGCCTAGGGAATGACTATATATAGGACTTATGCATCTTATCCCTCCCATCTTCCTCCTTCTCATGAACTCACCATCTCTTTACAAAGAAAAAACCCAATTTTGCTCCATTGTTGTCTAAGGTAAAATCTTGTTCTTGTCCATTTTCTTTTATTTATTTACTACTCCATTTTTAAATCTAATTACATATAAATGTTCAGGGTGTGATTAGATCATATCTACCGATCCATATTATTTTTCTTGACATCTTTTCCGGAAAATAGGTAAGTTACTAATCCCCCTTTAAATGTTAAAATGGTCATAAGTATGCTTTATATGCTTTGTATGTGCTAAACAATGTTTTGGTATGTTTTAGTTATATTGTAATTTGGGACAAAGGGAGTAGTATGAAATGGTTATTGTTGGTGTTAGTATTGTTCTTAGGCTAAGTTTTAGCCTTTGTGTAAGTGCAGATGTTAAGGGTTATAAGTATTGGTAATTTTGGATTGTGAAACAAAAGGAGTAAATTTTGTTTAAGTTTTTAGGCCTGCCGGGTGATGTGGGCGGCCGCCAAAAATGGGCGTGCGGCCGCACACCTATCTGAAGGGTTTTGTTCTGGGACAGAGCACTTTGGGCGGCCGCACAGCCCTGTTTGGGCGACCGCCCAGTTGTCTGAAAAAGTTGAGAGTTTTCAAACTAAGGGGTTTAGAGGTCAATCTTGGTCTAGTTTTTGGGTAGTGTCCTAAAGTACTTAGATGGTTGAAGTGGATCACTAAGTGGTAGAATTGGTTCCTTTGTGGACACCAGTGTTGTGAAATGTTAGTGATTGATTATGTGAACATTGTTGAGCACTTTGTGATGTGTTGAATGATTCATCTTCTTGATGTGTTGGCATGGTTCCCTACATTGGAATCATTGTCCTGATTGTCGTTTAAGCAAGTATTTCTATGTGGTGCTTGCGTGTAAAGTCCAGCTGGTACTTTTGTGTGTGTTGGGCAGTGATAGGGATTATAATGGTCTCCGAGCCAAGTACATTATAAGGCTCCTATCATTGGTTTCCCATTTTTAACCCCCTTCCTTAGGCCAAAGGTTGGGCACTTTGGGTTATGACTTTGTGTCATTTTCCCCCCGTTGTTGTTGTTGTTGTTGTTTGGTTCCGGAACCCGTTTCAGCTCTTCGATGCTGCTCAGTTGATGCCTCTCAGATGGCTATGGTTTGGTTTGAGAACCTTGGCTCAGTATCCATGTATGAGTGTTCATTTCCGCTTTATGTGTGCATGATGAGTTGGTCGTTATTTCCAACCGGTATGGGACGGTTGGCGATAGGGAGCCTCTCATATTATGTGCTATGTATTATATGATCATTTGTGGCATTGTTTCTTTGTGTTTATCATATTAGCATGTAATGTAGTTGCATTTTAGTAGCTTACTGAGATTTATTCTCACCCTTTATTTGTTTACCGTTTTAGATAAGAAGGAGCCCAGGGGATAGTTCACACACACAGGGAGGACGTCGAGGAGATCTTTGGGTAAGACATTTTGGGAATGTGGTGTAAGTAAAGGATACATTATGTAAATGTAATACCTTTTGGGTAGTGTACCCGTGACTTGGTTTGTATCATCTCTTTTAGTAGATGTTCGTGTTTGTAATTAAGTAAGTAAAGTTAGTAGTTGTAGCCAAGTGGCTAGTAGTACTTGTTTGTGAAAGGTTGTTTTGGTGACTTGAAGTCATGTCTTAGTATCGAGTTGGTTGTGTGAACCTTTTTATAGAAAGTATATTTCGAAAAAATTTCCTAAAATGTTTTATGACGTCTTCCGTGCGTGTCCCGACGTGGGGCCAAGTAGGACCACGGGTCGGGGCGCGACAGTTGGTATCAGAGCTAGGTTGTAGATGGTCTAGAACGACTAAGTGACCTAGGAGGGTAGTTGAGTATGGAGTGAGTAACGTTGAGTGTTTTATGCAGGTACTCAGTAAAAATGCCGGAACATGAGGGTGAACAGTCTGGTACTGCAGGCCAGGGTAATGTAAGGGAAGAAGCTCGAGCTATGTTTCAAGGGATGTTCAAGGCTGCAATGAAAACCATCCATGATCAGAGGCAAGGAGGAGAGCATGCCCTCCGAGGTATGGTCTGGAACAGTTTTTGAAGATGAAACCAACTGGCTATGATGGGTGAACCAGATGTGACCAAAGTTGAGAGATGGATTGAATCCATGGAAAAGATATTTGATGTCTTAGTTTGTACTGATGAAGATCGAGTTAGGTTGCTACCTACATGTTGAGTGGAGTAGCGGAGTACTGGTGGAGAACACTGAAGGCTAGTTGGGATGAAGCTCATGTACCATATACTTGGGCAAATTTTCTGAGGAAGTTCAAGGAACATTTATTCCAAGGGTGGATCAAGATCGGAATGAAGTGGAATTTCTTAGCTTGGAACAGAATACAATGTCGGTGGCTCAGTATGCAGCCAAGTTCACGGAGCTATCGAGGTATTGTACCCATTTGATTGCAACGGAGGAGAGGAAAGCCACAAGATTTGTTAAGGGTTTAAAGACAGTGATCCGAACTCAATTGGTGTCCCACAAGCTACAAGAATTTCAAGATGCAGTTGATCGAGCTTATCAAGTGGGGCACGACATTGAAGAACACAAGAGGAAGGTGGAATTAACAAGTGCGGGAAGGCAAGGTAGACCACAACCGCAAAGGAATGATAATCGTGAGGACAAGGGACTTCAACCCCATTTAGAGGACAACCACAAGGGCAACCGAGTGTTAGAAATCAAAGTAATTTCTCCGGGGGTCAAAGCAAGAGGGTTTGTAATTATTGTCAGAGGGAAGGGCACAGTGAGGAGCGGTGTTGGAAGAAACAAGGAAAGTGTTTGAACTGTGGGCAACTTGGCCATTTTCAAAGGAATTGCCCGAGATTGGGAAGTCAACCATCGGGGAGTGGTGTTGGATCGTCTCAGGGTCAGAAAAGGGATGCCTCGGGAAAACCAAAGGTTCAAGGTCGTGTGTTTGCCATCAATCAACAACAAGCTTCGGATGCTTCCAACGTAATTGGAGGTATAATTTCTATGTCCAGTTTGAGGGCACGTGCACTTATAGACCCCGGCTCATCTCATTCATATGTTTCTGTGTCTTTTGCATCTCGATTGCATTCTTCCTTTGAGTCTTTGCCTTATGTGCTAGAAGTGTCGACTCCTATGGGAAATTGTTTGATAGCTGACAAGGTATTGCGTGATTGTGATGTGCATATTAGTGAGCATGTTTTACTTGCTGATCTAGTTATTTTTGCCATTGCAAGACTTTGATGTTATTTTGGGTATGGATTGGTTAAGTAAATATCATGCCTCTGTTGATTGTTTTAAGAAAGTGGTTACGTTTTTATCCCTAGTGTGCCTGTGTTTACTTTTGAGGCAACTTCGTTGGGTAAGGGAATTCGTATTATTTCTTATGTGAAAGCTAGGAGGCTATTGCACCGTGGTTGTGTGGGGTATTTGGCTTGTGTTTTGGATACTACTAAAAAGTCTCCTAAAGTAGAGGAAGTGAATGTTGTTAAAGAGTTTCCTGATGTGTTTTCTTCTGAATATTCTATGCCTCCCGATAGCGAGATCGAGAGTTTGGTATTGATTTGATTCCAGGTACTACCCCTATATCTGAAGCACCTTATAGAATGGCTCCAGCTGAATTGAAAGAATTGAAGGTGCAATTGCAAGAGTTGCTTGATCGGGGATTCTGTGCCTAGTGTGTCACCGTGGGAGCTCCTGTATTGTTTGTCAAGAAGAAAGATGGGTCTTTGAGACTGTGCATCGACTACAGGAAGCTGAATCAGGTAACTGTAAAGAATAAGTATCCTCTACCTCACATTGATGACTTGTTTGATCAACTCCAAGGGTCAGTCGTCTTTTCGAAGCTTGACTTGAGGAGTGGGTACCATCAGTTAAAGATCCGTTCTGAGGATATTTCTAAGACTGCTTTCCGTAGTAGGTATGGTCATTACGAGTTTCTTGTTTTATGCCTTTCGGGTTGACTAATGCTCCGGCTGTTTTCATGGATATGATGAATCGGGTTTTTAAGCCTTATCTTGACACCTTCGTGGTTGTATTTATTGACGATATTCAGGTGTATTCCAAGTCTAAGGAGGAGCACGAGCAACACTTGCGAATGGTTTTATCTGTTCTTCGTGAGAAGCAACTGTTTGCGAAATTCAGTAAGTGTGCTTTTTGGCTCGATGAAGTGTCTTTTCTTGGGCACGTGGTTTCTAATAGAGGAATATCCGTAGATCCTTCCAAGATTGAAGCTATGTGAATTTGAAGAGGCCTGAATTAGTTACGGAGATTCGAAGTTTCTTGGGTCTAGCCGGGTATTATAGAAGATTGATCGAGGGGTTTCTAAAATTGCTACTCCATTGACTCAGTTGACTCGAAAGAATGTTCCGTATGTGTGGGATGGCAAGTGTCAAGCTAGCTTTGAAGAGTTGAAGAAGAAGTTGACTACAGCTCCTATCCTTGCGCTTCCTAATGGAAATGATGACTTGGTAATTTATAGCGATGCTTCTAAAGAAGGCCTCGGGTGTGTGTTAATGCAAAACGGAAGGGTGATTGCGTATGCTTCAAGAAAGTTGACTCCGAGTGAGCAGAATTATCCTACTCATGACATGGATCTTGCGGCTATTGTCTTTGCGTTGCACAAGTGGAAACATTATCTGTACGGAGCCAAATTTGAGATTTTTACCGATCATCAAAGCTTGAAGTACCTTTTCTCCCAAAAAGAGTTGAATAACAGGCAAAGAAGATGGATGGAGCTATGAAGATTATGATTGTACAATCTCTATCACCCGGGTAAAGCAAATGTGGTAGCTGATGCCATTAGCCGGAAATCTTTTATGGCTTCATTGATGGTGCGTGAATGGAAGATGTTAGAGGATGCTCGAGATTGGGATCCTTGTGAGTCAAAGCATGGGGCTATTTTTGCGAGTATTCAAGTATTACCAGTTTTGATTCAACAAATAAGGAAGCTCAGAAGGATGATCCGGAGTTGGTGAAAATAGTGGATAAAATCGAAGATGGCAAATTTGAGGATTTCTCTCTTAATCCGGAAGGAGTGTTAACTATCAGAGGTCGGTTATGTGTACCTTGCGTGGATGGGATTAAACGCCAAGTTCTGGATGAAGGCCACAAGTCGAGATATACTATCCATCCCGGGAGCACAAAAATGTATCAGAATTTGAAGCAACATTTTTGGTGGAATAATATGAAGAGAGAGATAGCGGATTATGTATCTAAATGTTTGACATGTCAACAAGTGAAAGCTGAACATCAAAGGCCTGCGGGTTACTTCAACCGTTAGAGATTCCGGAATGGAAGGGAACATGTTACTATGGATTTCGTGACGGGATTACCTCGCACTCGAAGAAGGTTTGATGCAGTTTGGGTGATCGTGGATAGATTGACCAAGTCTTCTCATTTTCTACCTATTGAGATTAGTTACTCGATGGAAAGGCTTGCAACCTTGTATATAAATGAGATTGTGAGATTGCATGGTATCCCGGTAAGTATTGTGTCTGATCGTGACCCTAGATTTACATCTCGGTTTTGGCAAGCGTTTCAGAAGGCTTTGGGTTCAGAGTTGAAGTTCAGTACAGCTTTTCATCCCCAGACAGATGGGCAGTCAGAGAGGACTATTTAGATTCTCGAGGATATGTTGCGAGCTTGCTCAGTTGATTTTTCAGATTCTTGGGATTCTCATTTACCTCTCGTGGAATTTGCCTATAATAACAGTTTTCAGTCAAGTATTGGGATGGCCCCGTATGAAGCTTTGTATGGGAGGAAATGTCGGTCTCCAATTTGTTGGGATGAAGTGGGAGAAGCAAAATTTGGGGTATTGATATGGTGAACAAGTCAGTTGAGGAGGTTAAGCTTATCCGAGATCGTTTGTGTACCGCTCAGAGTAGACAGAAAAGTTATGCCGATCACCGGAGGCGAGATCTCGAGTTTGAAAAAGGTGACTTTGTGTTTCTGAAGTTTCACCTAAAGTGGGGATTCGAAGGTACGGGAAGAAAGGTAAGCTAGCACCGAGGTACATTGGCCCATTCGAGATTTTGAGTAGAGTTGGTGATAGAGCGTATCCTCTTGCGTTACCTCATTCTCTTGACAAGATCCATAATGTTTTTCATGTCTCGATGCTTAGGAAGTATGTGTATGATCCTTCTCATGTCTTGTCCGAGGTTCCCGAGGATATTGAACCGAGTATGTCTTACGAAGAGCATCCGGTCCGAGTTATTGATTCAAAGGTTCAAGAGTTGCGAACTAAGAGTGTTTCCCTTGTTCGAGTTGTGTGGAGGAATCATAACGTGGAAGAGTCGACTTGGGAGCTTCGGGAGGAGATCGAGAGGAAGTACCCTTGGTTGTTTGAGGGTTGAGGTAAGCAATCCTAAAATTCGGGTCGAATTTTCTTTAAGGGGGAGTGAGTGTAACGACCCCAAAATCCGTTTTATTTATTTTAATATTTATTTTATATTTTGAGAAATTAATTTAAAATTTTGTGTGCATTTTATGTGTTTGCATCATATTATAAAATTTGCACATCTTATTTGATTTTTGGTGTTAGTTAGTTGTTAGTATCAATTAGTTAGCAAGAAATAAGTTGAGTTAGTGGGAAATTATGGGTCAAAATGTAACTATAATGTCCAAGGGTTTATTTGTTCATAATGAAAGTAGAAGGGCCTAGGTGAATGACAATATATAGGACTTATGCATCTTATCCCTCCCATCTTCCTCCTTCTCATGAACTCACCATCTCTTTACAAAGAAAAAAACCCAATTTTGCTCCATTGTTGTCTAAGGTAAAATCTTGTTCTTGTCCATTTTCTTTTATTTTATTTACTACTCCATTTTTAAATCTAATTACATATAAATGTTCAGGGTGTTGATTAGATCATATCTACCGATCCATATTATTTTTCTTGACATCTTTTCCGGAAAATAGGTAAGTTACTAATCCCCCTTTAAATGTTAAAATGGTCATAAGTATGCTTTATATGCTTTGTATGTGCTAAAACAATGTTTTGGTATGTTTTAGTTATACTTGTAATTTTGGGACAAAGGGAGTAGTATGAAATGGTTATTGTTGGTGTTAGTATTGTTCTTAGGCTAAGTTTTAGCCTTTGTGTAAGTGCAGATGTTAAGGGTTATAAGTATTGGTAATTTTGGATTGTGAAACAAAAGGAGTAAATTTTGTTTAAGTTTTTAGGCCTGCCGGATGATGTGGGCGGCCGCCCAAAAATGGGCGTGCGGCCGCACACCTATCTGAAGGGTTTTGTTCTTGGGACAGAGCACTTTGGGCGGCCGCACAGCCCTGTTTGGGCGACCGCCCAGTTGTCTGAAAAAGTTGAGAGTTTTCAAACTAAGGGGTTTAGAGGTCAATCTTGGTCTAGTTTTTGGGTAGTGTCCTAAAGTACTTAGATGGTTGAAGTGGATCACTAAAGTGGTAGAATGGTTCCTTTGTGGACACCAGTGTTGTGAAATGTTAGTGATTGATTATGTGAACATTGTGAGCACTTTGTGATGTGTGAATGATTCATCTTCTTGATGTGTTTGGCATGGTTCCCTACATTGGAATCATTGTCCCTGATTGTCGTTTAAGCAAGTATTTCTATGTGGTGCTTGCGTGTAAAGTCCAGCTGGTACTTTTGTGTGTGTTGGGCAGTGATAGGGATTATAATGGTCTCCGAGCCAAGTACATTATAAGGCTCCTATCATTGGTTTCCATTTTTAACCCCCTTCCTTAGGCCAAAGGTTGGGCACTTTGGGTATGACTTTGTGTCATTTTCCCCCCGTTGTTGTTGTTGTTGTTTTGGTTCCGGAACCCGTTTCAGCTCTTCGATGCTGCTCAGTTGATGCCTCTCAGATGGCTATGGTTTGGTTTGAGAACCTTGGCTCAGTATCCATGTATGAGTGTTCATTTCCGCTTTATGTGTTGCATGATGAGTTGGTCGTTATTTCCAACCGGTATGGGACGGTTGGCGATAGGGAGCCTCTCATATTATGTGCTATGTGTTATATGATCATTTGTGGCATTGTTTCTTATGTTTATCATATTAGCATGTAATGTAGTTGCATTTTAGTAGCTTACTGAGATTTATTCTCACCCTTTATTTGTTACCGTTTTAGATAAGAAGGAGCCCAGGGGATAGTTCACACACACAGGGATGACGTCGAGGAGATCTTTGGGTAAGACATTTTGGGAATGTGGTGTAAGTAAAGGATACATTATGTAAATGTAATACCTTTTGGGTAGTGTACCCGTGACTTGGTTTGTATCATCTCTTTTAGTAGATGTTCGTGTTTGTAATTTAGTAAGTAAAGTTAGTAGTGTAGCCAAGTGGCTTAGTACTTGTTTGTGAAAGTTGTTTTGGTGACTTGAAGTCATGTCTTAGTATCGAGTTGGTTGTGTGAACCTTTTTATAGAAAGTATATTTCAAAAAATTTTCCTAAAAATGTTTTATGACGTCTTCCGTGCGTGTCCCGGACGTGGGGCCAAGTAGGACCACGGGTCGGGGCGCGACATTTACCTAATGAAACATAAAAGTGAAGCGTTTGAGATATTTAGAATATTTCAAAATAAAGTAGAAAAACAACTTGGCAAAAGTATTAAGGCACTTCGATCGAATCGAGGTGGGGAATACTTAAGTCAAGAATTTGATGATCATTTAAAGAATTGTAGAATAGTTTCACAATTGACCACCCGGAACACCCACAATGGAATGGTGTGTCCGAGAGGAAGAATCGGACTTTGTTGGACATGATTCGATCAATGATGAGTCAAGTTGATCTTCCGATATCCTTATGGGGTTATGCACTAGAAATCGCTGCTTTTACACTAAATCGAGTTCCAAGTAAATCGATTCAAAAAACTCCATATGAGATTTGGAGCGGAAACAAGCCTAGTCTGTCTTTCATGAAGATTTGGGGTTGCGAAGTTTTTGTCAAAAGACTTGTCTCAGACAAACTTGCACACAAATCTGATAAATGTATTTTCGTGGGATATCCTAAAGAAACTAAAGGATATTACTTTTACAACCGAGAGGACAACAAAGTGTTTGTTGCCCAAACTGGTGTCTTTCTAGAGAAGGAGTTTCTCTCCAAAGAAATCAGTGGGAGTAATGTAAATCTTGAAGAGATTTGAGACCCAGAAAATGACATTGAACCGATAGTGGAGCAAGAACAAGTACCACAAGGAGTTGTGGAACATGTTCAAGATACACAAGTAACTCGCAGATCTGATAGGTTACGATCCGAGCCCGAGAGATATGGATTTCTTGTAACGGATAGTAATGAGGTGGAGATCATTGAGAATGATGAACCGACCACCTACCAAAAGGCGATGTCATCTCCTGATTCGAACAAATGGCTTGGAGCCATGGAATTCGAATTACAATCCATGCATGATAATCAAGTTTGAAACTTGATTGATGCACCCGAAGGTGTAAAAACCATAGGATGCAAGTGGATTTTCAAGAAGAAGACAGACATGGATGGGAAGGTGCATACATACAAAGCTAGGCTTGGAGCGAAAGGTTATAGGCAGATTCATGGTATTGACTATGATGAAACCTTTTCACTCATAGCAATGATCAAGTCTATAAGAATTTTGCTAGCCATTGCCGCATATCAGACTATGAAATATGGCAGATGGATGTCAAAACCGCTTTCCTGAATGGAAACTTACAAGAGGATGTGTATATGACACAATACGAGGGTTTTGAACAAAATTCTAAAGTATGCAAGTTGCAGAAATCCATCTATGGATTGAAGCAACCTTCTAGGAGTTGGAATCTCCGTTTTGATCAATCAGTCAAAGAGTTTAGCTTCATAAAGAACGAAGATGAACCTTGTTTATACAAAAAGATTAGTGGGAGCATAGTGTTATTCCTTATTTTATATGTGGATGGCATATTGCTTATTGGAAATGACATTCCCACACTTCAGTCTGTAAAGACTTAGTTAGGAAAGTGTTTCGCAATGAAAGATATGGGTGAAGCCGCATATATCCTTGGCATTAAAATCTATAGAGATAGATCAAAGAAGCTAATTGGTTTAAGCCAAAGTATATACATTGACAAGGTCCTTAAAAGATTCCGCATAGAAAAGTCTAAGAGAGGGAACTTGCCAGTGTTACATGGAGTTTCTCTAAGCAAGACTCAATGTCCTAAGACAAATGATGAGCGTGAGAAAATGAGTGAGATTCCATATGCTTCAGCAATTGGATCCATCATGTATACCATGACATGTAATAGGCCGGGTGTATCTTATGATTTGAGCATGACGAGTAAATATCAGTCCGACCCCGGTGAGAGTCATTGGATGGCTGTAAAAGCGATTCTTAAGTACTTGAGAAGGACTAAAGATTCGTTTTTTATCTATGGAGGTATGGAAGATGATCTAGTTGTAAATGGTTACACGGATGCAAGCTTCCAAACCGACAAAGATGATAGTAGATCACAATCGGGTTTTGTGTGTATGTTAAATGGTGGAGATGTTAGCTGGAAGAGTTCCAAGCAGAGTACAGTCGCTGATTCTACAACTGAAGCTGAGTATATTGCTGCATCGGATGCTGCAAAGGAAGCTGTTTGGATTAAGAAGTTCATTGGCGAACTTGAAGTGGGTTCCTAGTATTGATAATCCAATAGACCTTTATTGTGATAATAATGGTGATATTGCTCAAGCAAAGGAAACAAGGGTACATCAGAAATCCAAACACATACTCAGACGTTTTCATATCATTCGAGAAATCGTTGATAGGGGAGATGTAAATATATGCAGAGTACCTACTGATGATAATGTTGCGGACCCGCTAACAAATGGACTTCCACAAGCCAAACATGATGGTCATGTAAGGTCCATGGGTATTATATACATGGGAGATTGGGCCTAGGGCAAGTGGGAGATTGTTAGTGTTGGTGCCCTAGGCGTTTGTAAAACATTGTATATGTTATCATTTATTCATATTAATAAAGAGATGTTTTGTTTATTATTGTTGTTCATGTTTACTTATAATAATCTCCGTCCCTAGAGCTTATGAAGCACTAGCATAAAGGCTAAATGATCATGGAATGATCATGTTAGATTTATGGGTACTTGTTAGAGAATAAGGGACTGGACATGACCCGCTCTATGAGATTTATATCATGGTCTATGTCGTATGTAAATCTCATATTAGTTATGTCATTTGAATCCTTAGACATGAAGTTATTATAGCCTTCCACTTGATGAACATTATGTTTGACATATTCAAACGCTACCTTTAACCAGGTAGTTATAAAGGGTATGATTGGCATAATCGAATTCAGGTAGGGAAGAATAATAAGCTAATTGGATTTGTCTCTCTTCGGAGAGATGTCAAGCTTGGGCCCCTCGTAGAATGATGTTGATGAAATGTTCGGCCGAACTCAAATGAATTGATTGGATCAATGTCATTTGAATTATCAGCATATTCGGGATCGAGAAAGTATTGAACAAATACAAGTTGACTTGTTGACCATGACTTGTGTTAAATGACATCGTGGACAAAGGGATTGTGACATGTTCTATAAAGGAATGCGAACTTGTATATAGTTACACTATTTGGGTAGGTATGACGGTTTGTTAGAACCTAATCATATCTTATGGGTTTATGATTGAACCCATTGCCAACTTAGTGTAATCCTATAGGGTCACACACAAATAGAACGAATCTAAACGGACTTAATTGGAATTTGGGTCGAAGGGCCTTTGAGGAATATTAGGAATTCAGAGGAGAAAAGTGGAAAAGGTGAGGGTCCGGGCGGACCTCGCAAAGGACCCGGGAGGACCTCCTGAAGCCCCGGGCGGACCAAGTAATAGACCCGATCGGACCATGCTTGGATCCGGCCGGACCCATTGCTATACCCGGGCGGACCAGTCCTGTTTCGACTGGGATTTTCCTGATCCGTTTTCTTGCTGGTTTAGTCACTTGTTACCTATTTGGAATAGGTTAAACATGTATTTAAACTCCCTTTTGTTGCCCTAACCAATATATAACATTGTGTGTGCCTCCAAAGAGTTTGAGAGACTATTTTCTTGTTTTAAGATCTCTTGGGTGAAGAACAAGAATACACAAACATAATTCCATATAGTTCATATAATTGTGAAAGTGTGTTTCATAATTTGGTCTAGCAACCAAGATAAAGTGTTCTTGATATTCGTTCGTGGTGTGGATACCGATAGAGGGTGAAACTTATCATCTTCAAAGTTCGTGTTCCTGATTTTGTTCGTGATCAAGCTTTCTAGTCTCCACCAAGATTCAAGGTTGCGAAATCAAAGGCATCAAGGGTTAGTATTCTAGTATTCATTATCCAGAAGTTGCAGATTTTCATAAGAGTTATTAGAAGATATAATTTACTATCTATGTGATTTACATTAAACGTTCAAAAAAAAAAAACTTTATGAGCGTAGTACTGCATTTATTCTTGCCAAATCAAATATAATCTTATTTTTGACCAAAAAAAAAAAAAAAACAGCATTAAAAGGGAAGGGAGGCCTTTCATACCTATTGTTCCAATGTCCCTACCCTCTGTTTAAGTGTTGAACAAGATCTTCAAGAAGTTGCAGATTTCCCTTTCTTTATTTTTTTTAGTCTTTAGCACCTGAGATTTCTAATTTCGTAAGTCTTGAAGCTCTTTTGAAGATCAAAATCAAAGCTGTTGGAGGACCTATCATTGCTTTCTCAGTGAAGAAAATGACAATTGATGTTCAAGTTGTTTATAAATTTTTCAAAGTGGAAGAAAATGTGAATATGGACACAAGTGAAGGTGATTATCACTCCAATCCTACCTCCAAATCTAAAGGCAGTTAATCCTTCGGTTGTTTTGAGTTTGAAACGTTCTTTGAGTGATGAGTTTTTAAATGAAATGCTTGGGATGAAGATACAGAAAATGCTTGATGGGGGAAAAAGTAGAGCATTGTCTTTGTATTCAGTTTTGTTCTTTATGTGTTGGTGTTTTTTTTTAATGGAATTATCTAGGTTTTCCTGTTTCCATGTCAACTAGGTCGTATTGTCAAGAGTAGTAGTGATGTTGGTAATTTGTTCGTATACTATGTTGTTGTCGTAGTCCTCTTAAGTTTTAGTGTCTACTTATATATGGAAGTGTTGTTGATTATTGAGATATTCTTAATTATGTATTCTTTCATTTAGGAAACTATTACCCCGTGCATCGCGTACATGTGGTTCACTAGTATTCACTAATATTGGTGCTCATACCTCATTCATATTTCACATATTTTAAGAGCCCAACAGTATAGTTGACTAACTCGACCACCTAAGGTCCCTTTAAAAAAACATTAAGGGCCCCAAATTTTCCTTATAATCTATATATATATATAAAGGCTGAAGTTATTAGAGCCTCTTTCTATTTCAGTTTCCCTCCAAAACTCTAACCTGGACTATATATTAGCTAGGTACATTAGCTCCAATTTCGATTATCACGAATATAAATATTATAAATCCCAAAATGCCCCCTTTCTCATTTCTTTTTATGTAATTAATAAGTCTCAGCATAATGAATACTAGCATTAATAGTTTAATAGACAAATTAATTGATACATTTACATTGAGTTCTACTATTTATACATTTTTTTTATTATTAAAAAAGTTTGTAAAAACTTAAAAGTTTGAATAACCAATTAATTATGGGAAGATGGTTACATACACATCATTTGTTTTTATTTATTTTCCTCTAGCTTTTATTTTTCAAATATTACTGAATCAACCAATTGTTAGCATAGAAAAGTCAAGTCAAAACATTACACTTCCTAATTGTACAAACGAATCTGCAAAAATATATTTTGATATATATCTAATTTGTTTTGTTAAAAATGTATATCTAATTCTTTTTACCTTGCTCTATTAATTTTTACTAATTTACTACAGTATTTATGCAGGAGCCTTTTCTTTTCTTCTAACTGGAGTCATTAATGTATTTTAAGCATATCATTTTTTTTGAAATCAAGCATACCATTATTATAGTAACTTTAACTATTTGAAAATTAAAATTAGGAGACAATCTTTAATTAATGAATCCAATCTTACCTCTTCTCATTCCTCCTACCCCAAGATTTTTCATCAATCTCATCTCACCCACCCTTCTCTCATTCGACATAATTATAGTTTTGTTTATTAAAAGAACATAATTAATATTAATATTATACCATTTTGAAATAATAATTAGATGAAATCTGAATACTACAACATTTATTTTCCAAATAACAATAAGTCGGATGAAAGAGTAAATGGTATATTTTGGGAAAATTTGGTTGATTTTATGTATATATATATAAAAGCTGCAATTTTAGTGACCATCTTTTTCAAGAGTAATACTATAAGTTTAAGTTCTAATGATTTCTATTTAGGTGATGTTTTACAAATAAAAAAGAAGAAGTCTTATGTGAGAGAGTCTCACACATGAGACGGGTCTTGATGAGAAAGAAGACCATTTACTCTCTCAACGAGACCGGTCTCACGCGTGAGAACGTCTCACATAAGTTTTTATCATAAAAAATTGGTAAATAAAAATCATGGGAAAGTAGTTTCAAAAATTAAGATAATTAATTTATATTGAAATTTAAGTTGAACTTTTTTGGGTGATAAATTATTTATTTATAGCTAAAACAATAAAAAAATGGTTTCTTTTATTATTTTAATTTTTTTAAAAGGCTATAAGATAAAAAAAAAATCAAGAAAAAACAATTTTTTAATGGTTATGCAAATAAAATGAGACAATTATATTGACTGTATAAATTTATTTTATGTTATTTATCAAAAAAAAATTGGCCGTGCGTTTAACGCACGGGTGTTAGACTAGTTATGTATAATGTCTCGAGCTAACCCCCAATGATGATATTAAAACCAAACCAAACCAAATTTTTGAATTATATATTAAATTTGTAGCCCATTACAGATAGTTGCCAAATTATTTAACTTTTTAGAAAGTTGGTTTCATTTAAGGAAATTGCCATTGTGTTACAAACCCTACGGAGTCTATTACATTACAGATCTATTTCTCTACCTATTACAGACCCTATGGATCTATTAGAGAACATGAAACAACCTAGTCTATCGGGAGTCGAACCTGAGATCACTCCATAAAAGAGGAATGTACGCACACATCCGAATACCGCTAGGCCAAGAGGCCTTTGGTACAAATTATTTAACTTAGATTCATGATTTTTGCTTCTAAAATGTGTTAGAAGAAAATTGTTTTTATAGTATATCGTGAAAGTACTCCGTATAGTGAAAGTACTCCGTACTCGGTGCCACTAAAAACTACAAATACGTTTACATAAGAGAGCAACATAATCAAGAAGAAAATTCATAACATCATTCAACTGCCCAGATCGAATCTAGTACACACAAATCCAATGCATGCATAACCACAATAAAAGGTTCCTACTTTCAACATAAAACGGAATATCCCCCAAATAAAAACTTACAGTACAATATAACTTTTGCCAAACAAGTTCCGATATCAATATCAAGTCTAAACAACGATGCAGCAAGTAACTTAAGAGGCCTCAGCAGTAGGTTGAGTCACCCCATGTTTGACCAACAGCTTACTCAGTGAGTCAGGAGAACAAACCTGGTACTTGACCTTCCCAGAAGAAGACAGAAAAACCTCAGCCAGCTCAAGCTTGTCTGAAGTAAGACTCGTACTGTCCATTGTCTTACTAAGAACTTTCAATGCCAGCTCCACCGCCTCTTCCCGAGTAATCTCATCCTTGTAATCCTGCTTCAGCATCGACTGCGCCGCCTGATTATTCCCCCCAATAGCAGCTGCCTTCCACCCACCGTAATTCCCACTCGGGTCACTCGTATATAACTGGAATCCGTAATTCTTATCCCACCCTGCAAAAAGAAAAGAAACACCAAAGGGACGGAGCCCACCAAACTGCGTGTACCCTTGTTTGGTGTCGCAAAGTGACTGAACAAGCTGCTCAACTGGCATTGGCTCTTGGTAGGCCAAGGTGTAGCGTTGGGCTTGGACACGGGCTGTGTTGATTAAGATATTGGCATCAGACATGATTCCGGCTACAGCACAGGCTACATGGTCATCTATCTTGTACATCTTTTCGGTTGAGGTTGAGGTTTGGAGTAGCTTTGAAGTTACTTTCTTTTCACCGACTAGAACTACTCCGTCTTTGGATAAGATCCCGATTGCTGATCCTGCATTTCCGATGGCTTCCATTGCGTACTCTACCTGGTAGAGACGGCCTTCTGGAGAGAAGATCGTCGTCCGGCTGTCATACCTTCTCGACATCTGTTATATAGAAGTTCATTATATATGAGAAGATAGATATGGAAGTATGAATTCCGTTAATATACTACTCACTCTGTCCCAAATGATTTCTCATTTTGCCATTTTTCATTGTCCCAAAAAGTTCTCATTTCTCTAATTTGGGCTTAAATGTGCGTAAACACAACATGGCTAATGAAGCAAAGGTTCATATCCTTAAAAAGTTTGAATAGTCAAATGTGAAGATCATTTTGGGACGGAGAGAGTATAAGTCTATCC
This sequence comes from Campanula takesimana, assembly GCA_026119855.1. Lineage (NCBI taxonomy): Eukaryota > Viridiplantae > Streptophyta > Magnoliopsida > Asterales > Campanulaceae > Campanula > Campanula takesimana. Next base: position 673,199 of record JAOWBW010000153.1, read on the forward strand.
TGATCAATAAATAATCGGAGATAGACCAACTGATAGAAGAGTCAACACCCGAGTGAGCTTCAGGGTATAAAATTCAGGTTTAAGATTAGTATAGGTTCTTAAACTCATATCAAGATATGTGTTCATTTACTTTACAAGTAGCATATCTAAGAACCAAGTTGAATGGATGTGTAGTAAATACTGAAATAGATTTGTCTAATCAATTTTAAGTTGCAACAAAAGGGATTGCAATGACCCGTTAACTAAAATTACAGTACAGGTATAAGATATCAAAGGCATTTCAATATACCAACTACACCGTGCATTACAAGTCTTGTTGAATTTCATAATCTCCAGAGAATGGATAACAGCAGAAAAGAACAAAGTTACAGAAGCAAGCTAGGGTCATAAAATAAACGGAGTGTGTTTGGGGGAAACTAGTTCCTTCGTAAGTTATAAAAAAATCCTGTTTTTAACCCTTAAACCCTAAACATGAAACCCTGAACCCTAAACATGAAACCTTAAACCTTAAACCCTATAAAAACGAGACTTTTTATAACTTATGGAGGAACTAGTTTCCCCCAAAATTTTCTCAAAATAAACACCCATGCCATAGCTCCATGTTGCAGACATGCTAACCCTTACTACATAAAGTCTTGTAGCATAATACTCCCTCCGTCCAATAAAGAAAGTCCCATTTGACTATTCAAACATTTTAATGATACAATTTGCTTTCCATTTTTTTATTTTTATTTTTATTTTTTTTTTCAAATTTAATTCATAGTTGAACTCAATACATAATCATCAGCAGAAGAGCCTAGGAGACAAATCCTAGGGAGAGAAAAACTTCTCTCTAACTTCTGGGGGAGGGGGGGATCGAACCCATGACCTCCAAGTTGGAAGCCATGAGCTCTGGCCACCAGGCTAAAGCCTGATGGTTAATTTGCTTTCCATTATTTTCATTAGTAAGTGTATAAATTACCCCTGTACAAAGGCATCAAATAATTTTCACTGAAGAGTTGCCATGACTGAGGTGATAGATCAAACTGATGATATGAGGGAGGAATAGTATGGAGATACCTCTTTTTGAGATATACTAACCCTCCACCCATACACTCTCATGCAGTCACATTTTCATTCCTCTCATGCACTTACCGATTCTTCTTCCTTGAGATTTCCTTAAGGGCAGTTCGGAGGTTTAGTGGTTTTAACAGCTACATAATGGAATTTGGTGGCCCTTTTCCAGCTGTTTTTTTGTCAGCCAAACAATAATATTACATTATAGTTCGAAAATGTTACAAAACGCAAGCCCTAGCCCTCACATATTTCCTCAACAACTCCAAACAACAAATGCCATAAAAACAAAAAACCCTAAGGCCTACCTAACCAATATACTCACTCCGTCACGGAAAAATGGTCTTATTTGACTTTTTGTGGCCAACACAAGTAAATTTTGACCAAACATTTATGCCAACTTAATCCTCCCAATGAAATTCTACAAATTGTTATTGATAAATTACAATTTTTAAAAATTCAATAGGATGATTATATTGACATTAATGTTTGGTCAAAGTTCATTTGTAGACCATCAAAGTCAATGGACTATATTTCCGGGATAGAGGGAGTAGTACTTCAAAAGCACGCAATCACGACAAAGAAATCATTTACACCAAACTTCCTATTGGCTTGCATAGATGGCATCCCTATATAACTAGAAAAATGTCTTTCAAAGAATATCAATCCCAAGAATACTTTCATGAAATGTCCAAACATAGTAATTTGGCACAAACCCATGTTTCACCAAGTGGAACTTCACCATTTCCACATCAAGAAATCTCCTATTTTGACACTTTTCTAGCTTACATGGGCACTTAATTTTGTCCCCGTCCGTCCACCCTGTCTGACTAATTGCGTATTCAACAAAACTCTCAACTCCTTCAACAAAAGAGTGTGTTAAAAACTCATTCTCAAAGCGTTTATACATCGAACTACGATCGAAATTCATTTTGATTCCTATATTAATAAACCAAAAGAAAAATAAAAAAAATAGTTTTGTGTCATCCTCATAAAAAACAATTCGTCTATATGAATAGCCATTTTGAATTTAAGGTCCATTTTGAAAATGTTCATTTTTAATAGAAATAAATCATAAACATTCTTGCTATTCACTTTCAATATTTTGTTTCCCAAAAGTTTTTCGATGTAAAAAAGTTTCAAAAGGTCATTCGTTTTGGGACAAAAATGATCATTCAATTTACGAGAGAGGGAGTATGTTAAAGTTGTTGGTTGTCAAGGGCAATGGAGGACAAATATGAACTTGGAACAAGTACAAAAGTAGAGTTAAGGAAGCATAAATATTGTGCAAGTGAGCATTCACAGTTTTTATTTTTGATTGTGAATGACCAGACCCATGAACAGATAATACCGAGTATTTGAAGAAAAATAAATCCTAATTAAGAGAAATAGATCAAATCCAATATTAAATCAAAAATTACAGATTTATGCTAATCAATCAAAAGATTAAATACATCACACACACACTGTGTAAGAATCAAATCCTAAATTTGTAATCGAGGGATAGAAGTTAGATATAGGAAAAATCTCTAATTTGTAATCAAGGAAACCCTAATTTGTAACTGAGAGAGATAGAGAGGAGGAACGAAAAAAGTAACAACTAGATAGCAAGAGAAAGACAAGTTGAAAGAGAGGATAGTATCACCTCGGAATTGGAATCAGAGCCGGAGAAGAGAGGCGATAGAGAGGAGAATCGCCTAGGCAATGGTTGTTTGCTGAGCCGGAGATGAGAGGCGACAAGAGATGGTGCAGCTGGAGAAGGATATCGGAGAACGGGCGGGCAAAGATAACTCGCCGGAATCGGACTGTAGGGGGAAGACTAGAGTTTTCGCCCGCGATGTTGATGGGCGCCTTGTTTTTTTTTTTTTTTTTGATGCGGCGGCGATATATGTCGATCTAGGCAATGAAATGGATATTTGCTTTTTACTTTATGATCTAATTTCCTTTTTTTTTTAATTTTTTTTTTAAAAAAAAACGTCCGTCTCTAATCCGTCAGTAACTAACAGAAAACCTTACCGATAAACTCTGTCGATAATCATAAAATAAAGAGGACCTATCTAATCCTTTGTTATTTTGTCGCTAAATTAAATATAATAAAATAACTTTTTATTTTTTTAAAATATTCTTTTATTTTTTTTTCATAAAGCGACAACTTACATCCCTCGCTACTCAAAAAATAAAAAACAAAGATTGAATCATGAAATCCATCACAAATCCATCGGTAAATATCGTCGGATTGCAATCGGAAAGGATTTCGTTGATAATTCCGTCACTAAAGTTGTCGGTATTTTCGTCCCATTTTGCATGTTTTGTTTCCTTCTTTAGGTCATCATTATCTCGTCGGTAATCTGTAGCCAATAAAAACGAATTTAAGTCCATCAGTAAAATCCGTCGGTATCTGCGTGTTTTCTTATAGTGCGTCTGTAGACACCCCGCCTTGGACCTCTCACCCCGATTGCATACATAGTATTTTTATTTTACTTGTTTTTGTTAATTTCTGTTACTTCCGTTAAGTTCCTAACTGATTCCGTTAGTTTTGGACTAAACTGCATAACATAATTAATTTTGGAGTCATTTCTGTCTTTCTGTCATTTTTACCCGCGGACGCCTCCGACACTGTCAACGGGACGCGCGCGCCTCTTGCCCCAAAAGCGGGACTCGCGCGCTTCCCATTATGGCAGTTACGGATTGCAGCTTTTTCCCTCCCTTTTCTTGATCACAAACACTCCCTTTTTCATCCATATTCATCCCCCCCTTATTTCATAACTCCCAATCCCACATTCTAAGCCTTTTCTTTTAAAACAAAATATTTCATTTTATTTTATTTGATTTTCTTTTATTATTTTATTTATCTTATTTTTGATTGGTCAATTCCATTTCAGATGGATGATCATCTTTTCTCTCCAACCTTTCCCTCTCCTTTTTACCTATAAAAACTACCTTCTTCTACCTTAGAAAGGACCTTCTCTTTTTTACTTGAAATCTCTACACAAATACACCATACAATTCTCCCAAGAATTCTCTTTACAAGAGTTCTCCCAACAAGAGTTTAACACAACAAAACTCTACACAAATTTCTACACAACCATTTCTCTACAACAACGACAATTTCAAGTCAAGGTTTCAAGTTCTCTTTTCTAAAGGTACAAGTTTTCTCCTTCTCTTTTATTTGTGTCTTACTAGTATACAATCTCCATAAAAGGGAATACAACCAAAAGACCACTTCACTATTGAAGCTTGGCCAAGGTTACATTCCAACATTCCAAACTCCATTTTAATTTACTTTTCATTCTTTAATATAATTGTTTAACAATAATTCAACATATAATCTTTAGCATTAAATTAATAAAATTATTTCTCTTTTAATTTCCCCTTTCTTTTCATTGTAATTGTTAGCACTCGTATATTAATAAATCGAAGGACTTTCTCATGCATTAGAACACCAAAAGTAGCAAGACCCGCGTAAGCGGGGCGGAGTGGGTGTTTAAGTACTTCCCACTCCGTCAGCTAACCCCCGAACCCTTCTCTCCCGAATCTCTGGTTTTCGTACAAAAAGGCTACTCTCTTAGGTTTTCTCGTGTTCCTCTAAAAAAGTGGGTGGCGACTCTAAAACATAAAACCAAGTAGACGTCCTAGGTTAATTCACACGCTCTAGCCAAGCCGCGGTTCCCGGGGTATCTACAGTGGCGACTCCGTTGGGGATATAGAGGGTTAAACTTGCGTTTTCATTTTTAGGTGTTCTTATTTCTATTTTCTGGGCATTCTGGTAAAAAGGGTGGGAAGTGCGCGCCTCTGTCCTTCTTGGCCTAAAGCACGCGCGTCGACCCCAATTACCAGAATCGTCCGCCTTCCGTCTTGTCCTTCAATCCCATGTTTCTGTGCTAACAATGTCTGCAAGGGAAAGAATTTTTTATTTAGGGTCAAGGCAGTCCCTTAAACCCACTGATTTGCAGGTACTGCCCAGAAGCGGGCGCCTCCACCTCTCTCAGTCTAACGCGCGCGCCTCCCGAGTAGGCACTAAAACGCGCGCGCTTCTGGTCCATTTTTCAGAACAGAAACAGTGAACATAATGGACAGTTTTGACAGTGTGTGGGCACCGGGCCCGCACATAGACTGGTTTTACTTTCTGTTTATTTTTATCGGTCACACGGGTGATTCGAAAATTGTAAATTATGTGCTTATTTGCTTTTATTTCTTTTTTCTTTTGAAAAAAAAATATATTTTGTCACTTGTTAGATCTCACACTACGCGCACAATTCTTATCAACTGCTCACAATCGAGTCGCACAAATCCAACCCCAAACCCGTCGAGGCCCGTCCTAGAAAGTTTCAAGCTCCACCCGACCTTGACTCTTTCGAAGCAGTCAACTTCAACCCTGTGCGTAGTTCAAGACTACATGTTGGGGGTGACCTTTAAGCCTCTCTTTAGCCGAGCACAAGCCACACAATTCTAGTCTAGGGTTTAACACTCCGTGACTAAATAGGTTTTCATGTACCGAGATTTTCTTAAACTAATGTTTTCAAATCATACATGCCAATTTGTTGTTATGGGACAAAATAAAACTCCGTCCCCAAAGTGGTTATTTTGGACGAAAATAAAAATCCGTCCCCGCATGTATACTTTATGACATTAATTTAGTTTAATCCCGATACATGTAGGTATCACAAGCGTGGTGGAATCCAATGAGTATATGGGACCGCGAGATGGTCTATATACTAGTGTGACGATTCCACTATTTTTCTAGAAACCCCAAAAAAGGACTATGTCCTTCCGACTTTGTAAATAAAAAAAAGAGTCATTTTCCTTATGTGGTTTGAGTCTTTTCTCTTGTTCGTGGGTTAAATCATTGGATTCAAAAGGTATTTGTGGGGCCAACCTAAGATCAATCGTGTTCTCTCCATAGGTCCAATGTCTTCAAGCAACAACAACAAGGGTGAGAATGCTTCCGTGTCCAACGAAAGGCTCTCCAACATAATAAGAGACATGGGGGAACAAATTGATAGACTTGTCGAGGAGGCCCGCCGCAAGGATGATTTATGGCAAGCCCGTCTTGATCTCGAGAGGAGAATTAATAAGGAAGAAGTGTCCGAACTTAAGGCCCATTTACGAGAGTTCACCGACAACAAGACAAAGGTCAATGGTAAGGCATGTTCAAGTGGCTCGCCTCTCAAAAGTCACAAAGGTCCTACCAACGACCGTGTCTACACCCCCCTCCAAGGTATGACCGTCACCAAGGCCTATGAAGATCTCAAAGGAAAGGGACAAATTTCTCCTCTCCAAGGGTACAAGCAACCACAACCATTGCGTCGTAACCATGCCCATCACAAGTGGTGTGACTATCACCAATGTAGCGCCCATCTCACCGAGGGATTCTTTTCTCTCCGAAACATCATCCAAGATTTGATCGACTATGGGGAATTTGCCGTAGGTGAAGAGCAATAACTCATCAAAGAAGAGGCTTAGATTTGAAATGGGGCTTCAACAAGAGATCATGCCACAAAGAAGACTACAATGACATTGGGGACTACAACAACAATCTCTATTTCTCTTTCTCTACCTAGAAATAGGATTTTAAAAAAATTCAAAAGTCCTCTTAAGTGTGCATTAAAGTTTTATTTCGTCCCACTTGTGTGAATGTTCGAGTCAATTATCAAATTAAAGTCGTTCTTGTCCTCATACACCATTCCAAGTTGTTCAATTTAATTCTTGGCAAAATGATAAAAAAAATGTCTAAACGAGTTTTGGAACGAAGGCTATCACTTGAACGCATAGGGGCTAAACATCGCAACGAAGGCAACAACATCAACGACGAAGCCAAGAAGCAAAACAAGGTGGAGCAACAACCATGGAGAAATCAAGCAAAGTTTTCAAAGGGGGATTTAAAAATAAAAAAAGGCTCGCTAGGTTGAAATCCTCAAATCAACCTAGGCAAAAGTTAGAGCACAAAAAAAAAAAAAAAAATCCCCCTCAATCAAAGAAGTACAAGATCAACATCACTCCACCAACGAAAGACGAAGCAACCACCACAACGACAAATGGAGCATCCACAAGAACTACGGTGACCTGAGCCTCTTCACTGGAGGAACGTAGGCAAACTTCGGGTCCGGTCTCATGCAAGAAAAGAAGATATGTTTAGCCCTAGCACGTTATGGTGATCGGCCTTCATCTCGAACTTGTCAAGACGTCTTTGTACGATTCATTTGCCAATGAATTAATCACCAAAAGATTGAACAACTTTTTTAGATTTGGAATCGCTTTCCATTCCTTGTCGAGTCTAGGGGTTTCTCATCTTTTTGCGATACTCCCAGTTTCTTGCAATCAAACTGGGGCTTTCTTTCTCTTCTCTCTTAATGACTTACTTGCCTTCGTGAGTCATTCAAAAAAATCTATACATACATGAAGTCAATACTAGGGACACTTCCCTAGTCGAGTCAATGTCACTCATCTTTAGTGACAAGAGGTTTCACCGCAAAATCACATGTCTCTCATCCTCCGCTAGATTCAATGCACACTTCCTCATTAATCGAGTCAAAATGAAGACGCAAAAGAGATGCCCGCTAGATTGAAAACCCGAAAGGGCGGTCTAGGCAAAAAACAGGGTGCGTCATAAAAAAAAATGAGAGAGCGAGAGAGAGAAGGGAAAGAGAAATGGAGATCTCCGGCCTCTAAAGAAGACAACTACACAAGTTCTACATTGGGTCTCCTCAGCAAGTCAATCCCCACCGAGCCAACTTTGGAATTGCAAAAGGCTTGATGAGATATGGCACCATCAAAGGTCGTTTTGGGTTATTGAAAGATTGTTCTTGCAATGTGCATCTTTGGGCTCATGAGAAAGAAAGCCCGTGGTAACCAAGATCCGTTCGAGAACGAGCCTATCATTGAAGGGGTACGAGGTTGCACAAAATAATCCCCAGCTAGTCAGTTGGTTTGGGCAGCGAGCAACAACATGTAATTCAAGCTTCTACAAGCATGTCCCTCTAAAGTATGTCGAAAGACTCCCGAGAATGGAGTAGCTCTTGCCATGTCCCCTTGTGTTTGTTCCCCCACACGAGGACGAGTCTCTTGTTTTTCTCAACAAGTGATGACGCCCTAGGGGCTATGTGACTCGAGAAAGAAAACTTCTCTTGCTTCATTTGACAGTTAATGAGCCCTAGGGCTACGCTCAAGAAAGATGTGTAAGACTATCCTCAAAGTCTCTCAAAAGGAATGTCGAGAAGCACCTTCTTGTAATGTATGCTCATACTTGTTCCCCCGATCAAGGATAGGCCCTTCTCGTTCCACTCCTAATCAATGGTATCACTCTAGGGGGTACGATCAAGTTTTAAAGGCTCCCTCATCAAGAAGAAATTCACTTCAGTGTCCCCGGCGGAGTCATGTGCAACATTGGAAGCTTCCTCAATTCGGCACCGAAGGTCTCGATGGGCTTCGCAATCTACAATCTTTTGGGCTACGGCATTACAGTGATACAAGCAAAGGGCAATATTGGGGCTTCGCAACCGACAGTCTCTTGGGACAACAATGCTCAAGCAATGCAATGTGGAGAAGTCTTATATGAAAGAGATCAAGCTTCAAGGGTCTCCCAACACCTTAAGTCAAAGGTCTCTTGGTTTTAAATGAGGGCTCCGATGTTATGAATGAATTTGATGATTTTTGTTAGAACTTACAACGAGATCATGAAGGAAGTCTTAGAGAAAAGGAAGAGGATTCAAGGAAATGCCAATATGATAACTCGACCAGAGTTACGACCAATCCCAATGTTTCTGCAAGTACTGCACCCCCTTCTCCAAGATCAAAAGCACAGGCTGCACCCGAGATCCGTTATTAGTTTAACTCAAGAAGACTCAAGCAAACATACCGTTTGAGATTTTATCACGCCAAGGCCTTATCTTCCACAACAACATCACCATCTCCCACGACTTTGAATAAGGGCTCCAATGTTAAGAATGAATTTGATGATTTTTGTTAGAACTTTCAGCGAGATCATGAAGGAAATCTTAGAGAAAAGGAAAAGGATTCAATATGCTAAACTCACGTGACTGGGTTATAGTGGGAAATGCCTCGGCCAATCCAATGTTTCTGCAAGTATTGCACCCCCTTCTCCAAGATTAAAAGCACAGGCTGCATCCGAAGATCCGTTATTAGTTCAACTCAAGAAGACTCAAGAAAACGTACCGTTTGAGACTTTATCATGTCATAACCCTATCATCCGCAACAACATCACCATCTCCCACGAGACATTTTCCGAAGATTCTACTACATTTTCAACATGGACCCTCCGCCACTTAGGTACCAACCACAAAAAAGGGCCATTCATATCTAAACAAGAGGAAGATCACTCTCATGAGTTCTACCCAATGGTGCATCTGCTCTCAATACAATGCCAAGATAAGTTGGAGCTTCACACCGAAAGGTCTTCACATCCCGCCATCTATAAGCTCACAAACAACAAAGCCCACGAAACTTGGGGCTTAGTAATCTCTCGAATCTTGGTATCAATGACCTTCTCTTGGAGCTTGCTCACGTCAACAGCAAAAGGCAATTTATTTGAAAAGGTCAAGAGTCGATTCATCTTGGGGCTATGCAAGTCTCTCATAGTTTGGCATCAAAGGCATTCTAGGGGATTTACAATCAGCAACCCCTTATCTCGGCATCGAATGTCTTTTGGAGCCCCATAACTGACACATCTCTTGGGGCTAGAAATCACTTTTCGTTGGACATAACGGCAACGACGACAGAATTCAAGCAAGGCAATCCGGACTTCGATTGAACATGACTTGATCTTGGGTTGGCTTTACAAACACACAATGGTTAAAATGGTTCACCCACTGTAGACACCCCGCCTTATACCTCTCATGTCCCGATTGCATACACATTCTTTGTCTTCCTCTTTTCTGTTAAGTTTTGTTACTTTTCATTAACTTTCATTACTTTCCGCTAAGTTCCTGACGTACTCTGTTAGTCTTGGATTTGACTAAGTGGAAAATTCAACCTTGAGTCTTTGTTTCATTTATTTTCGTTGACTTTCGTGATGTTCGTTAAGTTTTTGGACTAATTCCGTTAGTTTTGGGGCTTAACTGCATAACGTGGTTAACATTTGGGCTAAAATATGAATTTTCTGAAGCTGGGATGCGCACGCCTTTGCCCTCCTTTGTGGGAGGCGTGCTCCTCCCATAGGGGGGGTGGGAAGCGCGCGCTTCCCACTTCCAGAATCTCAGATTTGGCCAAATTTCCCTCATTTTCTGATTTGTAACCCCCAAGGCCATTATGCCTTGGCTTGATCCGAGAAAGGGTCATCTTTGTGACCAAAAACACTTCCTTAACACCTATAAATACCTCTTCATTCTACCATGGAAAGAGAGGAAGAATTCTTGAGTCAAAAACACTCTAAACACACAAAAGTCCATTTTCAAAGGTAGTCACTATACACAAAGTTTGGTCATTCCACTTGCAAGCACAAGGTACAATGTCCATCTTCTTCTTCTAAATTATTGTTTTATCTTATATTCTCTCGTTATCACTTCTTAAACAAAAAACCTTTTAAATTACTTTCTTCATCTCTAATGTGTATGCAATCTCCATAAAAATGGATACCACCAAAAGGCCACTTCACTATTGAAGTTTGGCCAAGGTTACATCCCAACATTTTAATTCCACTTTAATTTACATTTCTTCATGTAATTATCTAGCAATAATTCGACATGTAATCTTTAGCATAAATCAATAAATAAACAATTCTCCTTTATTTTTCTTCTATAAATTTCCCATTTCTTTTCATTATAATTGTTAGCACATTTCTCTTATTATTAAATTGAAGGACATTTAGCATTAGAACACCAAAAGTAGCAAGACCCGCGTAAGCGGGGCGGAGTGGGTGTTTAAATACTTCCCACTCCGTCACCTAACCCCCGAACCCCTCATCTCAAGAATCTTTGGTTTCATAATCAATAAAAAAAGGCTATTTTCTTAGGTTTTCTCGCGTTCCTCTTAAACGTGGGTGGCGACTCTTAAAATCAATTAGACATCCTAGGTAATTCACGCGCTCTAGCTAAGACGTGGTCCCCCGGGGTATCTACAGTGGCGACTCCGCTGGAGACGTTGAGGGTTAAACTTGCATTTTCTGCTTTTGGTGTTCTTATTTCTATTTTCTGGGCATTCTGGTAAAAAGGGTAGGAAGCGCGCGCCTCTGGCCTTCTTGGCCTAAAGCGCACGCGTCCGACCCTAATTACCAGAATTGCCCGCCTCCCATCTTGTCCTTCAATTCCATGTTTTTGTGCTAACGTTTACTGCATGGGAAAAAGTTCTATAATTTAGGGTCAAGGAAATCCCTTGAACCCGCTGATTTGCAGGTACTGCCCAGAAGCGGGCGCCTCCACTTCTCTCAGTCTAACGTGCGCGCCTCCCGAGTAGGCATCTGAATGCGCGCGCTTCTGGGCATTTCCCAGAAACAGAAACAGTGAACAGAATGGGCAGTTTTGACAGTGTGTGGGCACCGGGCCTGCATACACCCCTTTTACTTTTGTTTATTCATTTTTATCGGTCACACGGGTGATTCGAAAGTTGTAAATTACGTGCTTATTTGTTTGTTTTTTATTTCCTTTGAAAAAAAAATATATTTTGTCACTTATTAGACCTCACACTACGTGCACAATTCTTATCAACTGCTCACTATCGAGTCGCACAAGTCCAACCCCAACCCGTCGAGGCCCGTCCTAGGAAGTTTCAAGCTCCACTCGACCTTGACTCTTCCGAAGCGGTAAACCTCAGCCCGTGGCGTAGTTCATGACTACATACTGGGGGTGACTTTTAAGCCTCTCTTTAGCCGAGCATAAGCCACACAATTCTAGTTAGGGTCTAACACTCCGTGACTCAAGTCGGTTTCCATGTGCTGAGATTTCCCTAAACTAATGTCTTCAAATCATACATGCCACGCGTTGTTATGGACGAAATAAAACTCCGTCCCCAAGTGGTCATAATGGACGCAAATAAAAAATCCGTCCCCGCATGTATGATTTACTACATTAATTTAGTTTAATCCCGACACATGTAGGATTCACAAGCGTGGTGGAATCCGATGAGTATATGGGACCGCGAGAAGGTCTATATACTAGTGTGACGATTCCACTTTTTTCTAGAAACCCCAAAAAGTACCACGTCCTTCCGACTTTTGTAAATAAATAAAAAAAAAGAGTCATTTTTATTATATGGTCGAGTCTTTTTCCTTTGTTTGTGGGTGAATTTATTTTACTCAAAAGGTGTTTGTGGGGCCAACCTAAGATCGACCATGTTCTCTCAATAGGTCCAATGGCTTCCAACAGCAACAACAACAAGGGTGAGAACATCTCCGTGTCCAACGAAAGACTCTTCAACATAATAAGAGCCATGGGGGAACAAATGGATAGACTTGTCGAGGATGCCCGCCGCAAGGATGATTTGTGGCAAGACCGTCTTGATCTCGAGATGAAAATTCACAAGGAAGAAGTGTCTGAACTTAAGGCTCGTTTGCAAGAACTCACCGACAGCAAGGCAAAGGTCCACGGTAAAGCACGCTCAAGTGGCTCATCCCTCAAAAGTCACAAAGGTGCCACCAACGACCGTGTCTATACCACTCTTAATGGCATGACCATCACCGAGGCCTACGAAGCTCTCAAAACCAAGGGAAAAATTTCTTCTCTCCAAGGGTACAAGCAACCACAACCATTGCGTCGCAACCATGCCTACCACAAGTGGTGTGACTATCACCTATGCAGTGGTCACCTCACCGAGGATTGCTTCTCCATCCGCAACATTATCCAAGACTTAATTGACAATGGTGAATTTACCGTGGGTGAAGAACAACAGTTAGAGAATGGCAACATGTAAGAACTCATCAAGGAAGAGGCTCAGATTTGAAATAGGGCCTCAACAAGAGATCATGCCACAAGGAAGACTACAACGATAATGGGGACTACAACAACAATCTCCGTTTCTCTTTCTCTACCTAGAAATAGGATAAGAAAAAAAAGAGTCAAAAGTCTTCTAATGTGTTCATTAATGTTTTCTCTCGCCCAATGTTAAAATTTTGAGTCAATCATTAAATAAAAGTCGTTTTTATCCTCATACACTCTTCCAAGTTGTTCAATTAATTCTTGGCAAAATGATGAAAAAATGTATAAACAAGTTTTAGAATGAAGGCCATCGCTTGAACGCCTATGGGCTAAACATCGACGACGGCATCAACAACGAAGACATCAACAATGACGAAATCAAGACAAAGAAAGGTGGAGCAATGATCATGAAGCAAAGTTTCAAAAGGGGATATAAAAAAAAAAATAAAAAAAAAATAAAAAAAAAGAGCTCGCTAGGTTGAAATCCTCGAATCAACCTAGGCAAAAGTTAGAGCACAAAAAAAAAAAAAAAAATCCCCCCTCATTCAAAGAAGTTCATATCAAGGATCAACATCATTCCACCAACGAAGGACGAAGAGACATCAACAATCATCACGACGAAGCAACAATTCCATCACGACGAATGGAGAATACACAAGAACTACGGTGACCTGAGCCTCTTCACTGGAGGAACGTAGGCAACCTTCGGGTCCGGTCTCACGCAAGAAAGAAGATATGTTTAGCCCTAGCGCGTTATGGTGATCGGCCTTCATCTCGAACTTGTCAAGACATCTTTGTACGTTTCATTTGCCAATAAATTAATCACCTCAAGATTGAACAACTTTCCTAGATTTGGAATCACTTTCCGTTCTTTGTCGAGTCTAGAGCTTCTATTCTTTCTGCATACTCCCAATTTCTTGCAATCAAATTGGGGCTTTCCTTCTCTTCTCTTCTCTCTTAATGACTTACTTTCCTTCGTGAGTCATTCAACAAATATATACAAAGTCAATACTAGGGACACTTCCCTAGTCGAGTCAATGTCACTCATCTTTAGTGACAAGAGGTCTTCACCGCAAAATCACATGTCTTATCTCCTCAGCCAGAGTAATGTACACTTCCTCATTAATCGAGTAAAAAAAAAGATGCAAAAGAGATGCCCGCTAGATTGAAAACCCGAAAGGGCGGTCTAGGCAAAAAACAGGGTGCGTCATAAAAAAATGAGAGAGAGAAGGGAAAGAGAAATGGAGATCTCTGGCCTTTAAGGAAGACAACTGCAGAAGTTCTACATTGGGTCTCCTCAACAAGTCAATTCCCCACCGAGTCAACTTTGGGATTGCAAAAGGCTCGACAAGATATAGCACAATCAAAGGTTGTCTTGGCTTATCGGCATCATTCTCCAGTAGTGTGCATTTTTGGGTTCATGAAAAGAAGGCCCGTGGTAACCAAGACCCATCTGAGAACGAGCCCATCATAAAAGGGCACGAGGTTGCACAAATAATCCCTAGCTAGTCAATTGGCTTGGGCAGCAAATAGCAACAACATGTGTCTCAGTTTTTAAAGCTTCTGCAAGTATGTGCTTCTAAAGTACGCCGAAAGGCTCACGAGAAATGGAGTGGCTCTTTCCATGTCCTCTCATGTTTGTTCCCTCGCACGAGGATGAGTCACTCTTGCTTTGCTCAACAAATGGTGACGCCCTAGGGGCTATGTGACTCAAGAACAAGGGCCTCTTTTTCTTCATTTGACAATCAATAAGCCCTAGGGGCTATGCTCGAGAAAGATGTGTGAGACTATCCTCAAAGTCTCTCAAAAGGGATATCAAAAAGCCCTCTTATCATGTGTGCCCGTGCTCGTTCCCCCAATCAAGGATGGACCTTTCTCGCAATCAATGATGGCACTCTAGGGGCTACAGTCAAGTCTTAAAGGCTCCCTCGGCAAAGAAAGCAATTCACTTCAATGTCCCCAGCAACATTTGAAGCTCTACACCGAAAGGTCTCAAGGGGCTTCGCAATCTACAATCTTTTGGGCCACGGC
>JAOWBW010000153.1:688246-945241 GCA_026119855.1 Campanula takesimana
AGGTGAAGAAAACAATGTAAATTCGGCCAATCTGAACAGTCAGATTCAAACAGCCACAACTCTTCAAGTACTTGTCCAAAAACATGCACAAGTAGTTATATGAAAGATCACAACCTTATCTTCAACCCAACGCGGAAATAATCACCATCTGGACTGTCATTGCGTAGATAATAGTAGAACAAAATTATTCCAGAAAACTGCTCAAACCATTGGCCCACTTATTTAAGCCAACTAATCATGTTAACAAAGATTGGGCTCCAATTGACCCCTAAAGTCTTATCCACACCCTTGGAGCTCAACATTAGCTCATTTTCATTATCTTCTTCCTTTGCTTCCGCATCATTCTCCTCTCCTTTAAAAGAATTTGCCCTCAAATTTTCGTCATCCAAGTAAGGGGACAGATCTCCAACATTGAAAGTAACACTCACATTACCAAACTCATCTGGTAGCTCAAGTTTATACGTACTCTCACCATACTTTTCCAACACTCGGAATGGGCCATCAGCTCTCGGCATAAGCTTGTTCTTCCTTTTTGAAGGAAATCTCTCCTTGCGAAAATGCATCCATACAAGATCACCAACCTTAAAACCATGTTGAGTGCGCCCTTTGTTGGATCTTTCTTTATACTTAGCATTTTCCTTCTCAATCTGAGCCTTAACTTGCTCACAAATCCTCATAAATGCAGCTTGCCCCTCCTTTGCTTCAAAGCTCATTATTTCCTTCTTTGGTACAGGAATCAAGTCAATAGGCATATACGGATTAACACTATAACAATCTCAATGGAAACGACCAGTAGTAGATGAAGGAGTTCTATTGTACGCAAATTCAGCATGAGCAAGCTTAACATCCCAATCTTTGGTAGTTCTACTCACCAAACCACGTAATAAACTTCCAAGAGTTCGATTTGTCACTTCTATTTGTCTATCGGTCTGTGGATGATGGGAAGTACTAAACAGCAACTTAGTACAACCAAACGCCATATGGTCTTCAAAAGTAGCTAAGGAACTTAGTGTCCTTGATCAGAAACAATAGACTTTGGAATCCCATGCAAACGAACAATCTCCTTATAGTATAAATCTGCAATATGAGATGCATCATCCATCTTATGACATGGAAAAAATGACTCATCTTCGAAAAACGATCAACCACCAACATAATAGCATCCTTCCCCTTTGAGTTCTAGGTAACCCAACAATGAAATCCATGCTAACATCATCCCAAGGCTGATCCGGCACAGGTAAAGTGTATAGAGCCCTTTATGAAAGAAACTCTTTGATTTTTGACAAGTAGCATACCTCGCCACTACCTCCTGCACATTCTTAAGCATGTTAGGCCAATAAAAATGCTCACCAAGAATCTCGTAAGTCTTTTACACACCAAATGACCAGCAAGTCCTCCTCCATGTGCTTCTCTCACAAGCAATCCCTAATGCATTTAGGAATACAAAGCCGATTCTCCTTGAAAAGAAAACCATCTTGTACAACGAACAAGCCAGAAGGACTCTCTATCTCTTGAGAAAAAGTTGGATCAGATTTGTAATACTCTTTAATTTGCTCAAAGCCAAGCAACCTTGCGTCAAGAGTAACAAGCAAATAATGTCTCCTAGACAATGCATCCGAAACCACATTAGAAACACCAGATTTATACTTAGAAGAAAAAGTAAAAGATTGCAAGAATTCTACCCATTTGGCATGTCTTGCATTCAACTTTTGCTGCCCTATATGAACTTCAAAGCTTCATGGTCAGAATGAAGAACAAATGGCTGGGACGGAGATAATGAGCCTAATGATCCAATGCTCGAACAATAGCATAAACTCTTTGTCATAAACAGAATAATTCAGCCTTGCTCCACTTAATTTCTCACTAAAGTAGGAAATTGGTCTCTTCTCTTGTACCAAAACAGCTCCAATGCCAACTCCACTTGCATCGCACTCCACTTCAAACAACTTCTCAAAATCTGGTAGCGCCAAAATAGGAGCTGAACATAGCTTACTTTTGATTTCATCAAACGCCTTTTGAGCACTTGAAGTCCACACAAATTCTCCCTTCTTTGTAAGCTCGGTGATTGGGGCAACAATAGAACTAAAATTCTGAATGAAACGTCGATAAAAAGATGCCAATCCATGGAAACTTATAACCTCCGTTGTTGATTTGGGAATAGGCCACAACTCAATAGCCTCAACTTTAGAAGGATCCACACGAACACCATCTCTAGAAACTATGTAACCAAGGAAGGTCACACTTGGCACTATAAACATGAATTTTTTCAGTTTCCCATACAACTTCTCACTGCTCTCTCAACTTATCAAACACCTTTCTCAAATGCATAAGATGTTCCTCCGTATTCTTGCTGTATATAAGAATGTCATCCAAATAAACAACAACAAATAAATTAAGAAAGGTCGGAGTACCTCATTCATAAGTCGCATGAATGAACTAGGAGCATTACACAACCCAATGGCATAACAAGCCATTCATAAAGGCCTTGCTTTGTTTTGAACCCGTCTTCCATTCATCCCCATCACGAATCCTCATTTGGTGATAACCAGATCTCCGATCAATCTTTGAGAAAACATGAGCTCCATGCAACTCATCCAATATGTCATCCAACCTCGGCATAGGAAAGCGATACTTAATTGTAATATTGTTGACAGCTCGGCTATCAACACACATGCGTCATGTTCCATCCTTCTTTTTACCAAAAGAACCGGTACAGCACACGGACTTAGGCTCTCTCGAATATAACCACGATCAATCAGCTCTTGCACTTACCTCTGCAACTCCTTACTTTCTTCGGGGTTACAACGATAGGATGGTTTGTTGGGAAGTGTATCACCAGGAATAAGATCAATTTGATGCTCAATTCCACGCTTTGGAGGTAAACCATATGGTAACTCATCCGGGAACACATCACCATAATCCTCAAGCAACCTTTGTACCTGCAAGTCATCACTAGAGTCCATACGAGTAGTGGAGCTATCATGAACAAACAAGATATACAACTTATCTTCTGGTTCAACTTCCTCCATAAATTCCTTAGCACTAAAGAATATCTTATCTTGCTTTGGAATGTCCTTTCTTGGAGTTAAAGGCTTCAAGTTGTACTTCTCTTTACCCTTTAGAACAGAATAAATATTACTTTTCCCTTGATGCGACACATCTCGGTCAAACTGACATGGCCTCCCAAGCAACAAATGACAAGCTTTCATGGGAACCACATCACATAACACCTCATCTTCATCTGTGCCACCAGCAAAAGAGTGAGTGCTTGTTTTTTAACCTTAATGCCACCATCATCATTCAACCAATTCAGCGTATATGGATCAGGATGAGTAGTAGTAGGAAGCTTAAGTTTCTCCACCATTTCACTAGATGAACATTTGTAAATGAACCACTATCAATAATAAATTGCAAGTCTTACCACCGACCTTGCATCGAGAGTGAAAAATCTGATTGCGTTGATTTTGCTCCTCCGGACCAGATTTGATGTGAAGGTTTCGCACCACAAGCATCTCCTTCTCACTTGGTGGACTCACATCATAATCAGCAACCTTTTCCTCCTCTTCATCGACCACAAAACTTGGTTCCAACAGATCAAGATCTTGCAAAGTGAGTGTGCGCTTTTGAGGGCACTCATTGCAATGTGACCATAACCTTGACACTTATAACACCTCCTGAATTTAGGCTCTAAAACAGCCTTACCCTTCTCCTTTGGCTCTTCCTTCTTGACCTCCTTCGAAGTAGATGCGGTATTAGGCTTCAAAGGCTGTTATAGACTTTACTATATTCACGTACCATAGTGGACTTCTTTCTCTTCTCTTGTCTCTCAAATTTGATATCCAACTTGCAACATCATCAAAAGTTGAGTAAGGATGAACTTCAACCTTTTGCTGTAATTGGGAAGATAAACCCTTGATAAACCTTGCTATCTTCATCTCTTCCCTTTCTCCAAGATCACAAACAATAATAATTTCTCAATTCACGAACATATTCACTCACGGTAAGGTTCGCTTGCTGCAAAGAAGTGAGTTTTAAGTATTTCTCCTGCAAAATCCGCTCAAAATCCCTTGGTAAGAACCGCTTCTTGAGATGTTTCTTTAACTTTTCCCAAGTATCGATTCTGGTCTTATCCTCACGCCTCCTCTGATTCTTCAATTATCATACCACAAAGAAGCATGCTTAGTCAACTTGACGGTTGCCACTTTAAATTTCTTGTGTTCATCGAAATCCTTATAGTCAAAGACACGTTCAATCTGCCTTAGCCAATCAAGAAACGTCTCGGGATCCAAATCACCTTGAAATTCTGGAGCATCTAACTTCAGCCCACGATCATCATCATATGTAGCACGACGCCTTGGTGGACTTCTTGAATCATCTGAATTAGAATCATGTCGACTTCTCCCTCTTGCATTACGGAGATTAAGATCAATCAACTGACGCATCATTGCATCCATGCTCTCCACCGTTGTTGTTAATGCCTCCAAACGACTCCACATCTCTTCATCATCACGGAAAATGCCTCTACTTTCCATCTCAACTCCCACGGACTAAACAACGCTAAAAAGGATGTTTATAACTGGGCTTTGATACCAATTTGATACGTAAACTTGTGTATTTTCAGAATAAAAAGAAAAGGATATGGACTAACTCAAGAACCTCGCAAGGAACAAGAGCTAGAACTAGAAAAACCTAATCTCGCAAGACTAGGGACTGTCCTCGAAGGGCAGAAAGGGGTTTAAACCTCACAAGGCTTAAGAACAATTCTCGCAAGAATTGAAGTAAGTTCGCAAACTCACAAAGGAAAATTTTATTCAATCACTCAATGCCTTACAACTACATCTTGTAGGGTATTTATACTACTCTTGGAACATCCTTCCAAGTTAGGATAAACTAGACATTAATTATTAAGAGATAAGAAAAATAAAGATAAGAACTAGGTGAAGAAAACAATGTAAATTCGGCCAATCTGAACAGTCAGATTCAAACAGCCACAACTCTTCAAGTACTTGTCCAAAAACATGCCATAAGTAGTCATATGAAAGATCACAACCTTATCTTCACCCAACGCAGATATAATCACCATCTGGACTGTCATTGCGTAGATAATAGTCGAACAAAATTATTCCAGAAACTGCTCAAACATTTGGCCCACTTATTTAAGCCCAACTAATCATGTTAACAAAGATTGGGCTCCAATTGACCCCTAAAGTCTGATCCACACCCTTGAGCTCAACATTATCTCATTTCCATTATCTTCTACCTTTGCTTCCGCATCATTTACATTATAATTGTTAGTACTTTTCTCATATTAAAATAAGGACATTTAGCATTAGAACACCAATAGTAGCAAGACCCACGTAAGCGGGGCGGAGTGGGTGTTTAAGTACTTCCCACTCCATCACCTAACCCCCGAACCCTTCTCTTCCCGAATCTCTAGTTTCGTAAGATTAAAATAGGCTATTTCTTTAGGTTTTTCTTATGTTCCCTTAATAACATAGGTGGAGACTCTACAAATTAAAACAAGTTAGACATCCTAGGATCCTTCCACCGCTCTAGCCAAGTAGTGGGCTTTCCCGGGGTATCTACAGTGGCGACTCCGCTGGGGATGCTTTAGAGGGTTAAACTTGTGTTTCTGCTTCTGGTGTTCTTTTATTATGCTTTCTGGACATTCTGGTAAAAAGGGTTGGAAGCGCGCGCCCCTGGCCTTCTTGGCCTAAAGCGCGCGCGTCCGACCCCAATTACCATAATCGCCCCCCTCTCTTCTTGTCCTTCCATTCCATGTTTCTGTGCTAACAAATTCCGCAGGGGAAAGTTTTCTTATTTAGGGTCAAGGCAATCCCTTGAACCCACTGATTTGCAGGTTTTCACCCAGAAGCGGGCACCTCTTCCCCTCTTCCTCTAACGCGCGTGCCTCCCGAGTAGGTAGCCCAATGCGCGCGCTTCTGGGCGCATTCCCAGAACAGAGCAGTGCACAGAAATAGAACATTTTTTACAGTGTGTGGGCACCGGGCCTGCACATGAATGATTTTACTTTCTGTTTATTTTATCGGTCACACGGGTGATTCGAAAGTTGTAAATATGTGCTTATTTGTTTTTTCTTTTCTTTTGAAAAAAAAATGTTTTGTCACTTGGCTTGACCCCACACTACATGCACATATTCCTATGAATTGCTCACAATCGAGTCGCACAAAGTTCATAACCCCAAACCCATCGAGGCCCATCCTAGAGAGTTTCAAGCTCCACCCGACCTTGACTCTCTCGAAGCGGTAAACCTCAACCCATGGCGTAGTTCATGACTAAATGCCGGGGGTGACCTTTAAGTCTCTCTTTAACCGAGCACAAGCCAACACAATTCTTAGTCTAGGTTCTAACACTCCATGACCAAGTCGGTTTTCGTGTGTCGAGATTTCCCTAAACTAATGTCTTCAAATCTTACATGCCAAGTGGTTATCATAGACGAAATAAAACTCCGTCCCCAAGTGGTTATTATGGATGAAATAAAACTCCATCCCCGCATGTATGCTTTATGACATTAATTTAGTTTAATCCCGTCACATATAGGTATCACAAGCGTGGTGGAATCCGATGAGTATATGGGACCGCGAGAAGGTATATATACTAGTGTGACGATTCCACTATTTTTCTAGAAACCCAAAAAGGACTACGTCCTTCCGGCTTTTGTAAATAAATAAAAAAAATCATTTTTCCTTATGTGGTTCAGTCTTTTCCTGTTTGTGGGTTAATTTATTTTATTCAAAAAGTGTTTGTGGGGCCATCCTAAGATCAACCGTGCTCTTTCAATAGGTCCAATGGCTTCCAACGGCAACAACAACAATGGTGGGTACATTTCCGTGTCCAACGAAAGGATCTTCAACATAATGAGAGCCATGAGGGAACATATGGATAGACTTACCGAGCATGCCCACCGAAAAGACGATTTGTGGCAAGCCCGCTTTGATCTCGAGAGGAAAATTCACAAAGAAGAGGTTTCCGAACTCAAAGCCCGTTTGCAAGAGCTCACCGAAAACAAAGCAAAGTTCAATGGTAAAGCATGCTCAAGTGGCCCGTCCCTCAAAATCCACAAAAGTACCGCCAACAATCGAGTTTTCACTCCTCTCCTAGTAATGACCCGAGTCGAAGCATTTGAAACTTTGCTATCATCAACACAGTGGCCATCTTTACCGAGGAATGCTTCCTTCTCCGAAACATCATCCAAGATTTGATCGACAATGGTGAATTTACTGTGGGTCAGCAACCATTAGGAGTGACAACACGCAAGAACTCATCAAAGAAAAGGCTTGGTTTTGAAATGGGGCTTCAACCAGAGATCATGCCACAAGGAGACTACAACGACGACAACAATCTCCGTTTCTCTTTCTCTACCTAGAAATAGGAATTAAAAAAAAAGAGTCAAAGTCCTCTAATGTGTGCATTAAGTTTTATTCCTTCTTATTAATGTCAAAGTTTGAGTCGGTCTTCAATAAATAAAAGTTGTTCTTGTCCTCATACACTCTTCCAAGTTGTTCAATTTAATTCTTGGCAAAATGATGAAAAGATGTCTAAACAAGTTTTAGAACGAAGGCCATCACTTGAACACCTAGGGGCTAAACATCGTGACGAAGGCAACAACATCAACGACAAATCTAAGACATCAAGCGCCAAAGCAAGGTGGAACTACAACCATGGAGAAATCAAGCAAAGTTTTCAAGGGGGAACAAAAAAAAAATAAAAAAATCCCCCTCAATCAAAGAAGTGCACAAGATCAATATCACTTTCCAAGGACGAAGCAACAATTCCTCACAACAAAAGGAGCATCATACAAGAACTACTGTGACCTGAGCCTCTACACTGGAGGAACGTAGGCAACCTGCGGGTCCGGTCTCATGCATGAAAGAAGATATGTTTAGACCTAGTGCGTTATGGTGATTGGCCTTCATCTCAAACTTGTCAAGACATCTTTGTACAAGTCATTTGCCAATGAATTAATCACCGCAAGATTGAACAACTTTCTTAGAATTGAACTCATTTCATGTTCTTTGTCGAGTCTAGGGGCTTCTTATCTTTCAGCGATACTCCCAGTTTTTTGCAATCAAATTGGGGCTTTCCTTCTCTTCCCTCTTAATGACTTACTTGCCTTCATAAGTCATTCAATAAATAAAAATACATGTCAATACTAGGGGCTACTTCCCTAGTCGAGTCAATGTCACTCATCATTAGTGACAAAAGGTCTCCATCGTAAAATCACATGTCTCTCATCCTCAGCTAGAGTCAATGCACACTTCCTCAATCGAGTTAAAATGAAGACGCAAAAGAGATGCCCGCTAGATCGAAAACCTGAAAGGGCGGTCTAGGCAAAAAACAGGTGCGTCATAAAAAAATGAATGAGTGAGAGAGAAGGGAAAGAGAAATGGAGATCCCCAGCCTCTAAAGAAGACAAGTTCTACATTGAATCTCCTCAGCAAGACAATTCCCCACCGAGTCAACTTCAGAATCGCAAAAGGATCGATAAGATACGATACAATCAAAGGCCATTTTGGGTTATTGGCATAAGAGAGATTGTTCTTGCAATATGCATTATTGGGTTCATGAGAAAGAAGGCCCGTGGTAACCAAGATCCATCTGAGAACAAGCCCATCATTGAGGGGTACGAGGTTGTACAAATGGTCCCAAGTGAGTCAATTGGTTTGGACAGCAAATGGCAACAACGCGTGACTCAGTTTTCAAGATTCTCCAAGCATGTGCCCCTACCGTATGTCAAAAGGTTTCACGAGAAATGGAGTAGATCTTGCCATGTCCTCTTATGTTTGTTCCCCCACACGAGGACGAGTCTCTTGCTTTGCTCGACAAATAATGATGCCCTAGGGGCTATGTGACTCAAGAATGAGAGCTTCTTTCACTACTCTCGACATTTAATGAGCCCTAGGGGCTATGCTCAAGAAAGATGTGTGAGACTATCCTCAAAGTCTCTCAAGAGGAATGTTGAAAAGCCTTCATGTCATGTGTACTCGTTCATGTTCCTCCAATCAATGATATGCTTTTCTCGTTCTACTTGCAATCAATGGTGGCACTCTAGGGACTACACCCGAGTTTGAGAGGCTCCCTCAGCAAGAAGTAATTCACGTCACTAATTCACATCACCTCCCAACAATGGCCCTAGCAAAGTCATATGCAACATTGGAAGCTTCCTCAATTAGTTTGGCACCGAATGTCTCAGGGGGCTTCACAATCTATAATCTTTTGGGCTACGGCATTACAGTAATTCAAGCAAAGGGCAATATTAGGGTTTCACAATCTACAATCTTTTGGGCTACGGCATTACAATAATCCAAGCAAAGGGAAATATTGGGGCTTCGCAATTGACAATCTTTTTGGAGGATGATACCCGAGCAATGCAATTTGGGAGTAGTCTTATGGCTTCATGAAAGCGATCAAGCTTCAAGGGTCTCTTAATACTTCACGTCAAAGGTCTTCTGGTTTGAAAGGAGGGCTCCGATGTTATGAATGAATTTGATGATTTTTATGTTGTGACTTACGATGAGGTTATGAAGAAAGTTTTAGAGAAAAGGAAAAAGATTCAATATGGTAAACTCTATCAAAACAGGGTTATAGCGGGAAATGCCATGGCCAATCCCAATGTTTCTCCAATTCAGCACCCCCTTCTCCAAGATCAAAAGCAAAAAAGTGTGGCTCTTGCGCCTCAAGCACTAGTTGCATCCGAAGATCCGTCTTTAGTTCAACTCAAGAAAGACTCAAGCAAGCATACCCATTTGGGGACCTTATCACACCAAGACCTTATCATCCGCGACCTCGACGACACCATAAGATACTACTGCATCTTATAAGCTTTCCGCCATTTGGGTACCGACCACAATGAGGCTATTCATCTCCACAGTAAGAGTAAGAAGGAGATCTCTACCCGACGGTGCATCCGCTCTCAATGCCGAGCCGATTCCAAGATAATTTGGGGCTTTACATCGACAGGTCTTCACAACCCACCATCTCCAAGCTCGCAAACAACAAGTACATGACATTTGGGCTTTGCAATCTCTCGAAGCTTGGTATCAATAATCTCCTCTTGGGGCTTACTCACGTCAACAACAAAAGGCGATTTATTTGAATGGGCCAAGAGCTGATTTATCTTGGGGCTTCAGAGTCACTCAAAGTTTGGCATCAAAGGCGTTCTGGGGCTTTACAATCAACAACCCCTTATCTCGGCATTGAAAGTCTCTTAAGGCCCCATCAATCGACAAATCTCTTGGGGCCAGGCATCCATCTTCGTTGGGCACAACATCGACAACAGAATTCAAGCGAGGCAATCCGGACTTCGACCGAACATGATTTGATCTTGGGTTGGATTTACAAACGCACAATGGTTAAAATGGTTCACCCACGAACTAAAAAAAAAATCTTCTTCGACCGAACATGTGTGCATATTCTTTTCCTTCTCGCCGGCAGCCATGGCTGCTTTGGTATCTCTCTTCCCTTCTTTGAACTCCAGCAATAGCAATCCCTACTACTCTCCTTCTTCCCAGCCCGTCACGCTCCCAATTACCCTAATTTTCATTCGACGGCTCAAGGTTCCCATGCAAACCCTAACTCTCAGTCTGCGCCGTCTTGCGCTATTTCTCCATCTCCGTCTTTGAATGTAACTCCGGCTCTGAGTGGGATTCAACCACATCCTCTTAATTTCCCACATCCAAATCTGTCCACAACGAACCCTAATTCTTCCACGGAAACGCACTCAAAGTCCTTTGTGGATTTATTTACGCAGTCTAATCAATCTTTGGCATTCCCGATAGTCCCCTTAGCTACACATAAAGGTACCCCATCTCTGCAATTATCTAAGGAAGCAATTGAAAAATTTGCTAAACCTTTCTCATGGACTTTAGTTGGAAAGTTTTCTCATGGGCGCCCCTACATGGAAGATACCAGAATAGCTTTTTCTAAATTTCACATTAAAGGGGCCTACAAGTTAGGGCAGCTTGACGCCAAACACTTGTTGATTCAGTTAACAACGGAAGAAGACTACCAGCGAATTTGGATGAAGGAAGTATGGTATGGTCACAAATTCCCAATGATAACTTTAGCGTGGTCTCCTACATGGCGTCCGGATCAAGAATCCCCCATTGTTCCGGTGTGGGTTGGTTTGCCTGGTCTCCCAGTTCATTTATTTAATAAGGCTTTTCTTTTTTCTTTGGCGAAGGCTATTGGTACCCCTCTCTCCTTGGATAAGGCTACGGCAGAATTGTCACGTCCTAGCATCGCTAAGGTATTAATTCAAGTTGATGTATTGAAAAAGCTTCCTACGGAAATTTTTATAGATAGTGGTGATTTCATACCCAGTTTTTATCAAAAAATTGAGTATGATAATCTACCCTACTACTGCAAACACTGTTCAATACTGGGGCATGATATTGGAAAGTGTAAGTGTGCTAACCCTAATCCTGTTCAGAAGAAGGATACAAAGAAAGTTGATGTGAAATCTGGCCCTAATGAGAAAGTTTGGGCGGAAAAACCTAAAGCTGATGTTGTCATTGATGATTCGGGTAGTGGCACAGAAGATGATAATAAACAAGCTGATGGTATCGTTGTTGAGGACTTAAATAACAATTCTGGGGTCAATTTAGGGGTTCCAAAAATTGCAAGGAGGGGTAATCCATTACCGGACAATGTTAACAAGGCCCTTCAAGCTGCAAGTGTTCAAGCCCTTAAAGCTGGACAAACTGAAGATTCTGGTACAAAGGTGGTGAATAATGAGGATGTATGTACTCATCCTATTCAGGTTGACGAGCCTAATGGAGGTAATAGTGTCCACCAAAATGTGGCAGCCTTTCAAGCTCTTTAACATACTATACCAACAAAAGATGTCTCTAAGGAATCTGGTTCCACTCCATGTGATGATGGAAGCCCTACTAGCTCTAATCTTATTAGAGGTCTTAATCTCTCACCTCGGATGTCATCTTTTAATGAAACTTTTAGTACTAACAATGCTGGATCCACCCCTTTTTCTACGTCTAACAAGCCACATGTTGATGTTAATGGATTCACAAAGGTCTAATCCAGGAAACATAGAATCCGTTCGGCTTCACCTCCTTCCCAATTCTCCTGAGTGAGATCTTCTTATTAACCGCTTTCTTGTTTCCAATGGTAGCGTTTATAAGTTGGAATTTACGTGGTCTAGCTAACTCTGCTACTATTCGCAGGGTTAAGAAGTTAGTTCGTATTCATAATGTCTCTATGATTACTATTTATGAACCTAAACAACCTCCTTTTGTGTTGAATTCTTTTGTTAGAAAAATCAACTGTGATGGGGGCCTCTCCAATGAGTGTGGTCGGGTTTGGATCTTATGGAAGCATGGGCTTAATTGTACTCTCATCCATGAAAATGACCAAGCCATCACCGTTCAGGTCTCTCATCCTTTATAGTCAGATCCTATTTTGCTTACTTGTGTTCATGCTCAGTGTAATAAATATGATCGTCGACGTTTGTGGGACTATATCATTGATACTAGCTCCACTAATATGCCATGGATGGTTGTTGGCAATTTCAATATTGTTTTAGATCAATCAGAAAAGAAAGGAGGGAGGCCCATAAAAGAGGGGCCAGTGGCTGAATTTTCTGATTCCATTCAAATTTCTTCTGTCATAGATGCTGGCTACAATGGTACTCGTTTTATATGGTGGAATAAAAGAACTGGTAGGAGATCAATTCTCCAAAGGATTGATAGGGCGCTTTATAATGAACAGTGGCTCAATTTGTTTCTTGACACGACGGTTACTCATTTAAATAGAACTTGCTCCGATCATGCTCCTCTCCTTGTGGCAGTTAGGGTAAATGCTGAGATAATTAGAGGGACTTTCAATTTATTAACGCTTGGATTAAACACCCGTCTTTTGTCTCTATAGTAGAAAATTCTTGGCAAGGCTGGATGGATGTAGACCAATGGTGAG
The DNA here is from genome assembly GCA_026119855.1 of Campanula takesimana. Lineage (NCBI taxonomy): Eukaryota > Viridiplantae > Streptophyta > Magnoliopsida > Asterales > Campanulaceae > Campanula > Campanula takesimana. The sequence goes on from JAOWBW010000153.1 coordinate 701,198, forward strand.
ATTTGGAAAGAAATTGGCCCGCTTGAGGAAAGCTCTATCCATATGGAATAGGGAATGTTTTGGCAGAATAGATCAACAAGTAAAGCAAGCTGAGGATGAGGTTTTAATTCATGAAGCTGAGGTTGACCGTGATCCCTCGGAGGAAAATAGGGCTGCTCTAGGTCTGGTAGAGGGATTTTTCGAAACGATCATGGGGAGTTTCTTTTTGCTTATGGCAGATTTTATGGTGAAGCAACCAACATGTGGTCAGAGGCTATGGCAGTGCTGAATGGTTTGGAGCTAGCTATTGATTTTGCGATCCCTAGTCTATGGATTAAGGTCGATTCAGAAGTCCTTATGAAAATCATGTTGGGAATTTAGTGGTACCCCGTTGCAATCTAGATCAAGAACACAAACCCACAAGCACAATAATGGAAGAATCACACACACAAGAACACAAGAATTGTTTACCCGGTTCGTTCAACACATGAACTACGTCCGGGGGCAATTGCCAAGTCAATATATTATTAATCACACCTTAATAATTTGCTACAATGTGTCCTAGGTCGTGACTATGCTTATATAGCAGTACAAGGAAGATCTAAATCAAATTAAGAAGAGACTGTGTCAAAATAGGAAACAAATCAGCCCAGCCGGCATACCAAGCGCCCGCTCACCCCTTACCAGGCGCCCGCTCGAATTAATATCCATGCGGACCAACCTTTCTGCCTAAATGAGCACCGCCTGGTCACCACCAGGCGCCCGCCTGCTTCTCCGCCCAGAAGTTCTCCTCCGGTTTGAACTCCTTCTTGATCTCACCAACTCCCCCGACTTAGACTCCTTTTCTTCCTTGTAGTTTAGGACTCCAATCCTAACAATCTCCCACCTGGAGACTAAACTCATAAGCATAGAAACACCCATCAACTCCCACCACGGAATGAACACCTTTGAACACATTTTACCCCCCTATATTGGCTTGACATTACCGAGCCTCCCGCTCAAGTACTAAGGCGAGTTGAAACCAAGCGATGTTTCAACCTCTCCGTGTTAGATGGTTCTTGCCTCCCCAAATCAGCTTCTACCTTGATCTCTCCCCGCAAGTCTAACTTCGCCTTCTCCCTCCAGACCATCCTTTCTCGCAATGCTTCCCCTTGAAACTTGGACACACCTTATTTCTTGCATCGTCTTCTCTTGGTCTGAACACGCTCTCTGTTAGGGCACTTGGACTTCCACACCGCGTTGATCAACTTTGTGTCCCTCTCCCCCCTAACATACCGTTTCTTGATGTCTCTCCTTTCTACACCAATAGGCCGGTTCTTTAGCCTCTTGCTCCCACATGAGCGAATGTCGACATTGTAGGTAGAGTACAACATCTTCTCCTTGACCCCATGAGCTATCACCTTAGCTACCTTTGTGATTTCCCAAGACCCACCCATGAAGGTCACACCATACCCTTCATCATCAAGTTGTCCAACAGAAATCACCCTCCTCCTCAAGTCCGGAACATGCATCACATCGTGCAATTGTAAAACAGCCCCGTTAGGTGTCTTCATCATCACATCCCCCTTACCTTTGATCTTCAAAGGTTAATCATCACCAAGATAGACAACCCCAAAATCTCCAGTTTTATAGCGCTCCATTGTTTCTGCATCCCCACTAGCATGACATGAAGCTCCAGAATCCAACACCCAATCTTCACCCGACTGCTCCTCTCCTAGTATTAATACATCTCCATCATCCACTACGTGTGCATCACCATCCTTATCCGGACAGTCATAACTGATATGACCCATCGTACCACAATTGTAGCACTTGACTGGTTTTTTCCCCTTTTTCGGTCCTCCCCTTCCCCTATTTCTCTCCACCCTAAGTGCAGCCCCATCTGCGGAAAATGCTCCCCTTTTCTCTTTCCTTCTCAACTCCTCTTGAAGGATGAGATCTCGAACCTCCGTATACACTAATGGCGTTTTCGATGTACTGATCGTTGTGACAGTTACCTCCCAACTATCAGGCAACGATTTTAGTAGAAAACATGCTAACACTTCATCAGAGAAAGTAATATCAATACTTTTCAATTGGTCCACCATACCTTTGAAACTGCCGATATGACTTGCTGCTGTCTGCCCCTCTGACATCTTCGTATTCGCAAACCTCTTTATCAAATGCACCTTATTGATATTCGACGGCTTCTCATACATGTCTGACAGCATCTGTAGCAACCCCACCGTTGTCTTGGCCTCCATCGCGTTCCGTGCAACGTCGTCGGTTAGAGCGCTCCTCACCGCTCCTAACGCCTTCCGATCTAACGTCTCCCAATCCCCTTTTGACATGTCTTCGGGTTTCTCACCTAAGGGTTTATGAAGATCCTTACAATAAAGGTAATCTTCAACCCTTGTCCTCCAAAACGTGAAATTCACACCGTTGAATTTCTCGATTGAGTTCTTCATCTTGATTGCTTCACAAAGTCCCCAAGAACGTGATTCAAAATTAATCAACTAATGAAACTTTGAATCCTCCTAACCAAAGCTCTTGATACCAGTTGTTGGGAATTTAGTAGTACCCCGTTGCAATCTAGATCAAGAACACAAACCCACAAGCACAATAATGGAAGAATCACACACACAAGAACACAAGAATTGTTTACCCGGTTCGTTCAACACATGAACTACGTCCGGGGGCAATTGCCAAGCCAATATATTATTAATCACACCTTAATAATTTGCTATAATGTGTTCTAGGTCGTGACTATGCTTATATAGCAGTACAAGGAAGATCTAAATCAAATTAAGAAGAGATTGTGTCAAAATAGGAAACAAATCAGCCCAGCCGGCATACCAAGCGCCCGCTCACCCCTTACCAGGCGCCCGCTCGAATTAATATCCATGCGGACCAACCTTTCTGCCTAAATGAGTGCCCGCCTGGTCACCACCAGGCGCCCGCCTGCTTCTCCGCCCAGAAGTTCTCCTCCGGTTTGAACTCCTTCTTGATCTCACCAACTCCCCCGACTTAGACTCCTTTTCTTCCTTGTAGTTTAGGACTCCAATCCTAACAGATCATTCTAAAAATTTATCATATCCCTTGGCAAATTCACTACATTATCAAGAAACTATTCTACTTGATGACTTTTCTTGATATCCGTATCACTCATATTCTCCGGGAGGGTAACACAGAGTTGCAGATGGTATTGCTAATGCAGCAGCAAATTCAAGTTCTCATGTTAATTTTTTCTCCTATGCCGAGCTTCCCAAGAATGTCAAGGCGCTTTCATGCTTGACAAAGCTGGAATTCCTTCTCTCCGCATTTAGTATTGTTATGGCCAGTTTTTTGTATAAGTTATTTTCTTTATTTTGTAGCCACCCCCCCCCCCCCCTTCTATGTAGAGGACCTTACAAAATGTGTAAGGACTCCCCCTTAGGCTTTTCTTTCTTGATGGTTAAGGTGGTCATGTCCCCCATCATGCTTGTACTTTCCTTTTCATTAATAAAATCTAGGGAGGTACCGTCCTCTTTTCGCCAAAAAAAATAAAATTAAATGGATCAAAGAGGGAGATAGAAATACCAAATTTTTTCATTCTTATGTCAAGAAAAGAGACAAAAATTGTTCCTGCATCGCATAAGGAATAGACAAGGGGATCTTCTTACTGCTAAAGAGGACATCCAAGAGGAAGCGGTGTCTTTTTATAAGGACCAACTTACGGCTGAAATGGGGGCTGTTCCAAATGATGATTTATTAGATTCTATTCCGCCTCTGATAACTAATGAAGAAAATTATGCTCTAATTGCTGTCCCGTCTATAGAAGATATTTTTGAGATTGTTAAAAGCATGAATGGGCAAAGCGCAGCGGGTCCGGATGGTTTCACTGGAGCTTTCTATGTTGCATGCTGGAATATCATTAAGGAGGATCTTTATCGTGCCATTAAGGAGTTCTTTGCTGGTTTTGAATTACCGAGGAGTTGGTCTAGTACTTCTATAGTCACAATTCCTAAAGTGGACATTCCAAGAACCTTTTCTGACCTAAGGCCAATTAGTTTATGTAATTTCTCAAACAAGATTATTACTAAACTTTTGACTGTTAGGCTGGGAGTGGTGCTCCCTCATATTATTTCCTCTAATCAAAGTGGCTTTGTTAGGGGTAGGCTAATTCATGAAAATGTTCTTTTAGCTCAAGAAATGATGCAATCGTTAAAAAGAAGGTTCGAGGTTCAAACCTAGCAATCAAACTAGATATGGCAAAGGCTTATGATCGTTTGTCCTGGGTCTCTCTCATTAAGGTGCTGAAGAAGTTTGGTTTTTCGGTGGAATGGGTGGATATTGTTTATCGCTGTATTTCTAACTTTTGGTTTTCTATTATCGTTAATGGGGAGACGTGTGGTTTTTTTCACTCCACTAGGGGTCTCCAACGAGGGGACCCTCTATCACCTAGCCTGTTTATCATAGCAGTTGAAATCCTTATTCGGGGGCTGAATGCTCTTCACTCTCAGAATGCTTGGCTCAGATTTCGTTCTCATCCTCATGTTCCCATTGTTTCTCACTTATCCTACGCCGATGACATTATTATCTTCTGTAATGGGTCTAAAGAGTCTCTTGAGCTTCATAAGCGATGTTTGGATGCTTACCAGACCTTCTCGGGTCAACTTGTGAATGTGGGGAAGTCATGTTTTGTTACTGGAAAATTTGATGAGAGACGAGACAACATGATCGTGGATGCTATAGGTTTTCAAAAAAAGGATTTACCTTTAACCTACCTTGGCTGCCCTCTTTTTGTTGGTAGAAAAACCAAAAACCTTTTGTTCCAGTTTTGAGGAAAATGGAAGCTAAACTGGAGTCTTGGCAAGGTAAAATCCTTTCTCATGGTGCAAAGATGACTCTCATTAATTCTTGCTTACAATCGATTCCCCTATATTTTATTTCCACTCTTGATCCGCCGAAAGGTACAATCCTTGATATGCAGCGATTAATTACTAATTTCTTTTGGAGTGGTATGGGTGGTTCAAACAAATGCCATTGGATAAGCTGGAGAAAATGAGCCGTCCCAAATCTGAAGGAGGTTTAGGCTTTCGGAATTTTGAAGATATCTCTAAAGCTTTTGCTATGAAATTATGGTGGAGATTTCGTGGTCATCACTCTTTGTGGTCCTCTTTTATGTTGAGCAAATATTGTTTTGAGATTCACCCTATGGATGCTATTCTTACATCTTTTCCATCTCATACTTGGAAGAGGATGATGGGAGTAAAAGACTTTACGGAGGCAAGAATCGGGTGGTGTGTTGGCAATGGGCTGTTATCTTATCATGAGAATTGGCTTAATGGGCCAAAACCAACCCTCCCTTTTGAGCATCAACAAGTTTTCACGCTCTTTGAAAACTCTTTTCCTCGTACTGATTTTATCACTGAGCATTATGGGACACAAGTTGCATCCTTAATCTCCTCTCAACATGTTATTCTTCAAGACCATCCGGATGTGGTAATTTGGAGACCTTCGACTTCGGGAAAGTTTTCTATTAATTCAGCGTGGCAAGAATGTCATACTCCTCAACCTTGAAGCCGGGTTTTCTCCTATATATGGCACAAGCATATTCCCCAAAAATTCTCTATTTTCCTTTGGAGGGTTTTACATAATGGTATACCTACAGATACAGCAGCAATTCAGAAGAGGGGTATTAATATGGCATCTAAATGTTCTTGTTGTGTCTTTCCTGAAATTGAATCGACGGAACACCTCCTTGCTCATGGCTTTCTTGCTACTCAGCTATGGGAATATTTTATCCAATGTCTGGGTATGACTTGCAGGTGCGGCTCTATTGTTCAGATCCTTTGTTCATGGCATAATTACATATCTAAAAATTCCAGCCCGTTGGTCAAATGGATTTGTCGAATCATCCCAAGTATTATATGCTGGAATATTTGGAAGCACCGAAATAAAAGACCGTTTGAAGGCATTCCATTGAATCCAAGTGGTATCATTCGCTTGGTTATAGATGACATAACCTCTATTGTTTCAGCATTTCAAGTTCAGGAAGTTGCTGGCCCGTTTGATCTGCATATCCGAGACATGTTCAAAGTTGGTCAAGGTATCCCACAACATCATAACATCCGGTTGGTCTATTGGAAAAAGCCCCCTTAAGGTTTTTTCAAACTTAATACTGATGGAGTTTCTAGGGGAAACCCGGGCTTGGCATCGGGTGGGGGCATTTTTCGAGATACTCATGGGAATTTTCTCTTTGCATATGGTAAGTTTTATGGGCACAAATCCAGTATGTGGTCCGAAGCAATGGCTGCTCTAGATGGGTTACACTTTGCAATTCAGTTTGGGATTTCGCACATCTGTTTGGAGGTTGATTCCGAGGTTCTCTTGAAGGTTATTACTAAGATTTATCATATTCATTGGGCCATTCGCTATTTAATTCAGAAAATCCACTATTTGATGACCTTTATCCATGTCCAAGTATCACACATTCTTCGAGAAGGCAATATGGTAGCTGACTCTCTTGCTAATATGGCGGCCAATATCAAATCTGATATGCATATATTCTCTGTTGAGAACTTAGTTTTTTCATGGCTAGATTCTTGTATAGGTTGTTTGGTTTTTTTAGTAGTTCCCCTCCAATTTTTTTAAGAGGACCTTACAACTTGTGTAAGGCCTCACACCTAGTCTTATATTTTCAGGTGGTTAAGGCCGTCATGTCCCCCACCTCGTTTGTAATTTTTCTTTTCAAATTTAATAAAATCTAGGTAGTACCGTCTCCTTTCGTCAAAAAAAAAAACATATTCTTTTCCTTCTAAACTAAAAAAAAAAAGAGAGATTTTTCTTTTTCTTTTTCTTTTTCTTTTTCTTACTTGTGTAAAAAAAAGTATGTGCTTATTTTGCGTTGCTCCTAGCTTTTTCCCCAGCGTTCTCCACCATCCTTGAACTACGCTGGTCTGATTCTCTTCAAAGGATACGTAGGCAGCCTTTTGGCACGACCAACCCATCATCCAGAATGTCATCTCACCGATACTCCATCAATGTACAAGCGACTCATCTTCGTCAAAAGTGTCGACATCCTTCATCAAAGCTAAGGCATCAGAAATCCATCCCGAATCAAGCGGCCATGGTAAGTGAAGGTATGAACATCATTCAAGCTTTCTGCAAATCACATCACACACAAAAGCAATTTCTCCATTCTTGAAAAATCTCTCTCTCAAGCAATCTCTGCTTTCCAAATCACATCACACCAAAATCACAATTCACATCTCACACAAGCACATATATCTGCAAAGTATACACATAACAGGTACAAGCACATAGCTCCATGGTGAACAGTTGAAATCAACACCTCTTTATCAACAAAATCTACTCAACAGACTCACATTCTTCGGTAGACGGATCCTCGGATCTCGCCAGGTCTTCTCTCGACTTTAAATGCGGCAGACGGATCCTCGGATCTCGTCAGGTCTTCTTTCGACTTTAAATGCGGCAGACGGATCATCGGATCTCGCCAGGTCTTCTCTCGACTTTAAATGATGGCAGACGGATCCTCGGATCTTGCCAGGTCTTCTATCGACTTTAAAATGATGGTAAACGGATCCTCGGATCTCACCAGGTCTTCTCTCGACTCTAAATGATGGAAAACGGGTCCTCAGATCTCTCCAGGTCTTCTCTCGACTTTAAATGACGGCAAACGGGTCCTCGGATCTCGCCAAGTCTTCTCTAGACTTTAAATGTGCGGCAAACGGGTCCTCGGATCTCGCCAAGTCTTCTCTAGACTTTAAATGACGGCAAACGGGTCCTCGGATCTCGCCAAGTCTTCTCTCAACTTTAAATGTGCGGCACACGGGTCCTCGGATCTCGCCAGGTCTTCTCTCGACTTTAAATGACGGAAAACGGGTCCTCAGATCTCGCCAGGTCTTCTCTCGACTTTAAATGACGGCAGACGGGTCCTCGGATCTCGCCAGGTCTTCTCTCAACTTTAAATGACGGCAGACGGATCCTCGGATCTCGCCAGGTCTTCTCTCGACTTTAAATGACGGCAAACGGGTCCTTGGATCTCGCCAGGTCTTCTCTCGACTTTAAATGACGGAAAACGGGTCCTCGGATCTCGCCAAGTCTTCTCTCGACTTTAAATGCGGCAGACGAATCATCGGATCTCGCTGGTCCTCTAATCAGCAAAAGTCTCTCACACAGGGAGCGCATCTCTATCTCTCGCTATTTCAAATTCCTGCTTTCATCGAGTCTTTGCTTTTTCTTAGTGATGTCCTCGGCGGGTGTACTTAGTTTCGTCGACGCGTTTTGCTTTGCAATCCACGTCGCCGAGAGGCTCTGTAGACACCCCGCCTTGGACCTCTCACCCCGATTACATACATATTATTTTTATTTAACATATTTTTGTTGATTTATGTTACTTCGGTTAAGTTCCTATCTGATTCCGTTAGTTTTGGACTAAACTGCATAACAGAGTTAACTTCAGAGTCGTTTCTGTCATCCTGCCTTTCTCACCCGCGGGCGCCTCCCGTAATGGTTTTGGGGCGCGCGCACGTTTGGTCCAATAGGCCGGCCTCGCGCGCTTCCCACTTTGACTGTTACGGATTGCAGCTTTTTCCGTCCATTTTTAGAGTCAAAAACCATCTTTTGGTCACATGTTTTATTCTAGCATTAAACCCCTTTATTTCATAACTCCCAATCCCACACTTCTAGCCATGTCTTTAAAATAAAATATCTTTTTTTATTTTATTTGATTTTCTCTTTTTTCTTTATTTTCTTATTGGTTGAAAAGCCATCTTTTCCTCTCTTTTCTACCTATTTAAACCCCTCTTTTTTACTTTAGAAATGGACTTCAACTTCTTAGACACCAAAACTCTACACACATTCCCTCAACAATATTTTCTCTACAAAAACACTACACAAAGTTTTGCACAACATTTCCTCTACAACAACTCCATCTCTAAGTTAAAGTTTGAAGTTCTTCTTTTTCTAAAGGTACTTTGTCATTCTTCTTCTATTTTATTTGTCTAGTCAATGTATGCAATCCCCATAAAAGGGAACATGACCTAAGCGGCCACTTCACTATTGATGTTTGGTCAAGGTGATATCTTCCAACATTTCAAATACTACCTTAATTTCCCCATTTCATATTAATGTAATTGTTACATGTAATCTTTAGCATAAAATCAATAAAATAAGTTTCTTTTTATTTCTCTTTTGTAATTCCCCTTTTCTTTACATTATAATTGTTAGCACTTTTCTTATATTAAAATAAGGACATTTAGCATTATAACACCAATAGTAGCAAGACCCGCGTAAGCGGGGCGGAGTGGGTGTTTAAGTACTTCCCACTCTGTCACTTAACCCCCGAACACTTCTCTTCCCGAATCTCTAGTTTCGTAATATTAAAATAGGCTATTTCTTTAGGTTTTTCTTATGTTCCCTTAATAACATAGGTGGCGACTCTACAAATTAAAACAAGTTAGACATCCTAGGATCCTTCCACCGCTCTAGCCAAGTAGTGGGCTTTCCCGGTGTATCTACAGACAGGTTCAGTGACCTCGACATAACCCCATTTGTCAACAGCCAGCCTCATTGTTCCCTTAAACATGTTAATCCTTGCATTCCGCAGAATCACACTCGAGCCAGCCTTCATCAGATCAACTTGATCGTTGCGAGCAGTGAATAAAATGGTGCCGGTCTCATCTCCGACAAGACACTCAGCAATGCGAGTGTTCCCGGCTTTGTCCTTGTTCAGCACCATTGACCATGACTTACGTTCAATAGACATCGTGTAACAAAGAGATTGTGTTATGTTCTATTTTAGTTAACTTTGGATTTCAAAGTTATATTAATTGGGTAGTCATAATGGCTTGCTAGAGTCCGCTTATGACTTACGAGGTATGAATGGTTCGGATTCGTTGCCAACTTAGTATAATCCTATTGGGTCACACACGCAGAGTGGATAGTTAAAAGGAACGAAAAAATGAGGAAACTGGACAAGGCAGCCGTACGGCTCCTAGGGAGCCGTATGGCTCTGGTCCCGTACTGCAGTTTATTTTTGGCCTTTTCTTGTTGGACAAGAAGACCTAAACCCTGAAGGATCTTGGAGACCTCTTGTATATAATGTGGACAGTCGGGAATAGTTCCCACAACATTGATTTTAGAAATCACAAAGTCTTTCTTGGAGAGAGAGAGAATACACATAATATACTAGAATTGTTATGTTTGATTATTCCAATTATCAAACCATAATAATCATAGGGAGAGATTGAAGAATCGTACTTCATCAAGTTTTTCAATCTGAAGGACCTAGCAGTCAAGTACAAAAATCATTCTTGAATCCGTTCGAAGTGTGGATCACCTGTAGAGGGTGTTCATCTTAGCATCTTAATCCAAGGCTCTGTATTTCGTTCTACAATGGTTAGTTTCTTTCATCTTCATATTATGAATTACTGAACATAACGGATTTAGGCTTTTGGGTTTCTTCATGTAAAAACACTTTTGTGAAAAGTAGGAAAATCACAACATTGTTCAAAACAAATATGAACCCACTAGGTAAAGACACTTCGCAAGTTCCTATGATTAATGTTGCAACCTTTGCATCATTATTATTACATAGGTTAATCTTTACCTTCCTTAAGTAGTCTTTCTATTTCTCAAGTCTTACACATTTATACAAATGTGTGATCCATATCCGGTATCTAATACCCAAGAACTTAGATGTAGAAGATTAACATAAATACTTGAAGCGGTAGTCCTACAACCCTTTCTTTTTATCTTTTAATTCAATGAAAAATATTTAAATCTTCAATGTATTCTTGAGAGCATGAAATAATAGCAACTTCAAATATTTGAAGTTATGATGTATTTATAGGGAGCTTGAGAAATGTAGCCATTGGGAATCCGTATGTTGGAGCTCATTGATTGGAGCACGTGTCCAAATATAGCCGTTAGACACAAAGTATTTGAGAGCCGTTGAGGACCAGATGTCTTCATCTTAGGGTACTCTTAAAACATTGATTCACCGTTCTAGCTTGACTTTGAAATCAGGAATCTTCAAATTATCACAAGTCTTCAAAACATGACGAAGTATTGAGTGATGTGAGGCGCATTAGTATAAACTAGGCGCGACATAACTACACAGACCCACCAAGTATAAAGAGGCGCACAAACTTTGTTTGGACTCACCAAACGAATGTAGGGGCGCACCTTTTTTTTTTTTTTTTTTTTTAAGAAACCAGGGCGGCACCTGGGGAGATTTTATTAATTATAAAATATAAGTACAAGAGGGGGACAACCACCCGACTCATTGCCGGATATGGAGCCGGACCTCGAAATCCAAAAAAATAAACCAACTCCTCAAAAGGTAAAACCATCTAAAAAATAAAAGCCTGAAAAAATTAAACCAAAGAACAATCCTAATAAATTCAAAGGAGCCCAATGATCCATCAAATGTCCAAGTCCAAAGCCTGAATAAGTTGATGTTGATAACCAATGAGGCCCAATCCACCAAATAGCCCAACTAAATCCAACCCAGAGGTGACCCATGCCAAGGCAACCCGCTCCAGAAAGAAAGATAGCGGACGTTCCATGCGCTGATGATCAGTCCGTGTGATACCCCATAGTCCGTGTCGGGAATCCGTGTGCTCTCCATACGTGCCCGTGTGGCCATGGAACACGCACCATCACTAAGTGTGAAAGGGGCGCATCCCACACGGGCACGTGTGACCCCCACACGGGCCCGTCTGCCTCCCCTGCTAACGAAACGAGTCCGTGTGCCTCCCCACATGGGCCCGTGTGCCTCTTTTGCAACCGAAACGAGTCCGTATGCCTTCCTTGCACTCAAGAAACTATTCCAAAGAACCAAACACCATAACCAAGCCGCGGCAAACACCAACAACATCAAATAATTATCGACGCTCAACATAGTATCCACTTTCATCAAAACGTAACGCATCCAAGACACTCCGAGGAAGCTCCCTTGACGATCCATATGTCCAAACCGTTTTATGAATATGAGCTTCAAAAGCCAATCTATCCGCAACCCCATTTGCTTGACGAAGAACATGACGTAACTCATACCCTCCAATCAAACTATCACATTCCCGTAATTCATACGTGTATTGCCACGGACACTTATTTCGCCCTTTTAAAATATTCACAGCTACTAAGGAATCTGAGTTTACCTGATCAGAAAGTAAACCCCAAGAATGACATAAGCGCAGGCCATCACGTAAACCAAAGATCTCCGCCTTCATGTTGGTTCCATCTCCGTAGTAGTGTGAAAAGGCACAAACAAAAGCCCCCATACCATCCTTTATAATACCACCACCCGTGCACTGGCCGTTTATCGCGGAACCATCTGTATTCAAAGTAAAAACATGAGAACGCGAAGGCTCCCATCTCAACAGCCTCTGCCGCCTAAACTTATGCTCTACCACTTTGAGGCCTAAACTCGCCAACAAGACACGGTCATTCCCACGAGGAGCCCCTTTCGGGACTAGGAATGAACACATCTCAATAAGAGAATTTTTAACCCCTTCCACAATTTTGGCACTATTCATAACAGTTCCTTCGAAAATCGATTTACACCTTGCTTTCCAAATCTCCCAACAAGTAAAAAGCATAATACCCATACGAACTAAACCAACCTGTCGGCGCTTTGACTGTCCACCACACCAAATAGTCCACAAATGATGCAAATCAATATAATTATGAGTCAAAGGGAAAAGACTAACTCAATGCCTCCAAACAGACTGCGCAATCGCCGACTGTAGAAGTAAATGATTAAGAGTCTCCCTATGACCACCTCCAGGACAACACACACATCGAGATGGAATATTGAAGCCCCGAGACTCCAGTTTTGCATCCACCGGAAGACCATTGTGCATAGCCCTCCACCAGAAACCACTGACCTTTGTAGGGATGTTGGGATGCCAAACCTTAGCACCCCATTCCACCAAAGGGCTGCGGACCCGAATATAATCCCACCATGCAGCTGTCTTAAAAGTTCCCATTTTTGAAAGAGTGAAGACCGGACGATCCTCACTATGCTCATCAATATGCACCCTACGAACATTGGCATGTAGATCCTGCGGGATAAACTGAAGCATGTCCTCCAAAACCTGAATACCATCTCTCACTGTCAAAAGTTGATCTTCAGGAAGCGGGCCCCCAAGCCGAACCCCACACCAATTATCAGTCCAAAATCTGATATAAGGGGCGCACCTTCACTTTGATACTTAGTAACTCATTTTCTAGCTAAGATCCTATTGCAAAGCCTATATTATAAAATGAATTATCTAAAAAATGAAGTATAAATACTTCTTATAGTCCACTATAAAATATTACTTAGGTGGTATCTATCAAATTTAATATTAAAAATATGAGATATAAGTGGGCATAGCCAACAAAAGGAGTACATGAAAAGGAGCAGTGAAATTTGTCCACAACTAGCAATGAAATTAACCACAACAACACACTTATAACAATATCTCATATAATTATTTCCCATTAAAAACCAATCTCTTGAGCAAACCCACAACAACGTACTTATAACAACATATACTTATAACAATAGTCGTTTATTTTTAACAATTTTCTTTAAGACTTGGGAAAAATATTTGATTAATATTTGAAGTCAATTTAGGTTTGCCAGGGGTTTAGTATCAACCGTACCAATTAAGTTGGTATACTGACTTTGACAGTTGGTGCTGATACTTATTTTAGTGTATGAACTTAAACTTAGTTAGTACACGGTACATGGAAAAAACAGTCTGTATACCAACCATGTCAGCCAAAGGAAGTGTGTACTCATATTTGGGGTAAAATGGAAAAGTGTGGGTGGTGTATTTAGTAAGGGAGTAAAATTGAGGTGTACTTAGTAGGGGAGAAAATTTTGGGAGAAAATTTTGGGTGGTGTACTCATATGGAAAGACGGCACTTTTTTTTATTTTTATTTTTTATTATTTTTGGGTTAGTCTCCTGTAAAACGCGTTTTTCCTAATGGTTAGGAAAAACATGTTTTTCAAAACCTCCAGAAGACTTTATATTGATATCCAGAAGGCTTTATACTGATATCCACGACCCTTCTGGCTATCACTTTCAAAGGTTCTGGCTATCAATCTCATATCCAGAAGGATTTATATTGATATCCACAACCAGAGAACCCCTCTGGCTATCATTTTCAAAGGTTCTGGCTATCACTTTCAAAGGTTCTGGCAAAGGTTTTGCTATCAATCTCACATCCAGAAGGCTTTATATTGATATCCAGGACCCATCTCGCTATCACTTTCAAAGGTTCTGGCTATCAATCTCATAACCAGAAGCCTATATATTGATATCCAAAACTGTTGAGAAGTTCCGATTATTTACAAAAATGCCACCGCGTTTTTTTTTTAAAACACGTTATTCCTAAACTTTTGGAAAAACGCGTTTTTCCCAATATTTCGCGATTATTTTTTGACTAAACTTAAAGTTGAAAATAATTATTTTGTAATTAAGTGATTAGGAAATAAAATGATGTTTAAGGGAATGAGCAAATGGGAAGTGTCCAGAGTTTTGTGTGAATGTAATATTAAATGAAAGAAAGATATTGAATCCAGCCCGGCTGTGGAAGGAAGGAAAAAAAGTTGAAGTGGGATTGTGAGTGGAGGGGATAATATTCCCATAACCTGCCTGGATCTTAGCTGTCTGAAACAGATGGAGAGAGATAAAGGATAGGAAGAAAAGAGAGAAAAACCAAACGAGTGAACGCTTGCAAACGCGTTTGTTTTGTTGTTTATTGTTGGCAAGAGCAATGCATTATTTTTACGCGTAACTGTTTAAACTTTAAACCATCAAATATACATTAAAATAACAATTTTTCTAATAATTTTTTTTTAAAGAACTTTGTAATACTCCGTAAATGTTAATACTAGGAGTTTTGTGCAAAAGAAATGGTTTTATTTTCTCTTTTTGTTTGTGTTAGAAAGTTTGTCTTATTTTTAAAATTAAAAGTTTAAAGTTATTAAATTTTAACCTTATACTTACAATTAGTGTTCTAAAAGACTCCCGTCTAGGTCGTCTAAGCCCCGCCTAGGCGCTAGGCGTTCATGAAACGCCTAGGTCCCGTCTAGGATATTATAGTTATTTCTAAATTCTCGACCCCGTCTAGGCGCTAGGCACCCCTGCGGCGCCCAGCGACCGCCTAGCGTTTTTTAGAACCTTGCTTACAATGCAAATTTTATTCTATTTTCAAAAGTCAAACCAAACTGTTGTTTTGGGACGGAAAGAGTGCATTGATGGAAAGGTTGATAACATCGTACTCTCACATGACAAAGAGACTTATAGTTTTTTTTTGTCAACACACAACATACTTATAAAACATAACCCAATATCTTACAAAGAGACTTATAGTTTGATTTTTATGATCAAATAAATAATATATAAAAAAACTAAGTATCCAAATTAAATTTTAAAATTAGTATCACATAAACAAAAGTTATCAATAATAATATTTTTTTTTTGATAATTGAGTATCAAATATCTTTGGCCAAAAGTGAGGATATATTGTGAAAATCTCATAAAAACGTATTTTACACTCATATTAACGTAAAACGTGTTTTCAAAATATGGAGTGACATTTTTGTATATAGGTGGAACTTTTTTACGTGCGGTGACATTTTTCTAAATAACTGGAGCTTATAGAAATTCATCAAACGTTTTTTGACACTGTAATATGCATTTTTCAATACTATAACAGACACTTGTTTAGGAACTTATAAAAACTCACCTGATATTTGTTGGCACTGTAACAGGCATTTTTCAATACTACAACAGACACTTTTTAATACTAGGACATATAATTCTTAACACTACCATTTACAATCCATAACACTAGCATTTGTATGTTTGAATGTTTATAAATGCCGGTTTAAATGTTTTTTATTATATTAGAATATACACTTTCTAATATTAGGACAGACACATGATTATATTATAGCAGACAATCACGATCCATCTTTTAATATTAAATGACTTAAATTATTATGTTGGGTTAATGACAATTTAAGGCCTGAACTCCAGGGGGTGCGTCTAAAAGGGGCCTCGATTTTTTCTCCTACTAGATCAGGGCTTCAAATCAATTTTTTTGGCAATTAGGGGCTTTCTGACGGAATTCGTTAGAAACTCAGTTAAGTGACCATGTGCATGGCACGTGATTAACAGATCTGTTAGTTTGAACTGATACTTGCTATCAAGGGGTTTAAAGGAATTCTTAAATTTTAAAGAGTTAAAAAATCAAATATCTTTTCAAGATTAAATAATTATTTTTGGAACAAAAATACTTAACATTTCTTTAATATACAATAATATTATTTAAAAATAAATAAAATTATACTTAATTATTTTTTTAAATATATAATAAATACATGTGTAATATTGTAATGCATAATTTAACACAATATTTTAAGCAAAATTTAACATATGCTTCTCTAAAAAAATAAAATTAAGCTTTATGATCTTTTGACCTTTTATACACTCTCTATTATGTCCCGTTCGAATTAGAATTTTTGATCAAATTATAAATGATTTGATCAAAAATTCTAATTCAAGCGGGACGGAGGTAGTATATAATAATATAAAACTTAATTTGTTAAGCTTTAAGTATTTTTTAAAAAAACTTAATGGCCTTTCCTCTCATTTTATCTCCCCTCCAACTCCCATCCACCCGTACCAACGCAGCCATTTCCGATCCTATCCCCTCAAATTAAGCTCACGACAGCGGAGTATCACAACAATAGCATCTCCGGCCACCATCTCAGCCGACTACGACCGTCTCAAAGAATTCAAACAGTTCGACGACTCCAAAATCGGTGTCAAAGGTCTCGTTGACTCCGGCCTCACCTCCATCCCACGCTTCTTCCACCACCCACTGGAAACCAGAGCGACACCCATCACCGCAAAACCCGATTTAACCATCCCCGTCATCAACCTCTCCGCTCCCCGGTCAACCATCGTCGACGCCATCCGCAACTCCTCCTCCACACTCGGCTTCTTTCAGATCGTCAATCACACCGTCCCCCAAACCGCAATCGACTCCATAATCTCCTCCATCAAATCCTTCAACGAGCAATCAACCGATTACAAGATGCAGTATTACCACAGAGAAATGGGCCGTGGCGCAGCGTTCTCCACCAATTTCAACCTCTACCAATCGAAGGCCGCCAGCTGGAGAGACACCCTCCAGGTGTGTCTCGCACCGGCAGCACCGGACATGACGGCGATTTCCGGATATGTGTAGGGAGGCGGTGGTGGAGTGGGATTCAGAAATGGTGAAAATTGGGAAGAGCTGATGGGGATTTTGTGTGAATGGTTAGGGTTAGAGACTGAGAGTTTGAAGGAGATGTCGTGTTTGGGGGTTCGCTGGGAACTTTGACGGCTGCCGGAGAAGAAGGCCGGAGTGTGTGCCGGAGGTGAGGAAAGGAGAGAGAGAGAAATGGGAGACAGAGTGCGTATATATATGTGTGAAAGAAGGGAGATGAAGGGGATATAAAGTTCTTTTTTCACTCCCCCATACTTTTAAAACATATAATTTAACCCCTTAAAAGTTACTATGAATTCAAACTAACTGATCTGTTAATCACGTGCCATGCATCTGGTCACTTAACTGAGTTTCTAACGAATTCCGTCAGAAAGCCCCTGATTGCCAAAAAAAAAATGATTTGAAGCCCTGATCTAGCGAGAGAAAAAATTGAGGCCCCTTTTAGACGCACCCCCTGGAGTTCAGGCCCTAAATTGTCGTTAACCATATTATGTGATATTGATCATTAACATGCAGAAGTAAAAAAGACAATATAATTTTGGATGTAAAAATTAGAATAAAATGTTTTGATTCAAGGCATGCCTTGATTCAAGGCATGCCTGTATCGTTTAAGAGGCCTATGCAATCTAATAGCATACTCTTACTACTATCTCATGTCAATGTACGGTTTTAAAGTTTTGCACGAGAAATTAAGAAGAAAATGAAAATTTGATGGGTAATGAGTAGAAATATAGGTAAGAGAAAAAAATGAGGTTTAAAATAATAATTGAATAATTGTTCAGATTATGATAATAAATTTTATTTTTAAATATTAATTTTTTTTTGAAAAAATATATTTTAACACTTTGTAACGAATGAAGAACCCAAAATAAATATTCCCTCTGCCCCAGAGTATATGTTCACCATTTCATTTGCATAGAGATTAAGAAACGGAGGGAATGATGTAAGTGTTGTGAGTATAAAAATAAAGTAGGAGAGATAATGAGTGGGAAGGAATAGTAAGTAAGTTGATTGGTGTTGTGAGTATAAAAGTAAAGTGGGAGAAAGAATGAGTGAGAGGAATAGTGAATATTCTTTGTCATTTTAGGAAATGAACATATACTCTGGGACATACTATTAAGATTGGTCGTGGAATTACGAAAGCTTTCAAATCCAGTAATATATACTCCCACCGTCTCAGGTTAGTGTGAACTTATTTCCTTTTCGTCCGTCTCAGTTTAGTGTGAACTGCCTAAAAATAGAAAAGAATCTTTACTATTCCTCCCACTCATTCTCTCCTACTTTACTTTTACACTCACAACATTAATCATACTATTCCTCCCACTCATTCTCTCTCATATTTAATTTTTCATACTCACAAACACATCCTTCCATTATTTATCTCTCTTACTTTTTCTTAATTTGTGTGCTTAAAATTTTGGTTCACACTAACTAAGTAGACTAAGTAGAGACGGAGGGAGTATAATCATCTCCATTAATATTGACGATCCATCTAAATGAGTGTAGGTATTCAGCCCCCTCGATATCTAAATAGACCAATCAATGTAGTTTTTTTTTTTTTTTGATAATTAAACTACTTTATATTATTAAGAAGGAAGGCTCAAGGCCAATACAATGTTGGTACATATTCCTAGCCCAAGAAGCATTTTTATGCGCATAATTGTCAATATTTCTATCCCATTACAAAATACTCCATTTGTTTTAAAATAATTTTTAATTGAGTAGGTTTTGGGGGAAACTAATTTCTCCATTAAGTTAAAAAAAGTCTTATTTATAAACCCTAAACACTATAAAAACATTTCTTTCTATAACTTATGGAGTATGGAGGAACTAGTTTCCCCCAAAATTTTCTGTTTTAGTTTTACATTATTTCACACATATTGAGAAATGCAATAAATGCATATTAGAAAAACTCAATTATCCTTTATAATTTAATTTCCTAGGTAATTAAATATTTGTATAATAAATACTCCCTCGGTCCCATACTTATTGCTACTAAATGGGAGTGCGCGGGGATTAAAAAAAATAAGAATTGTGAGTGGGTAGGTAGGAGAGAGAAAATAAGTTAGTGAATAATTGTTGTGAGTGGATAGGAGAGAGAAAAGTGAACATTTTGGGTAAGTAGCAATAAGTAAGACATTTAAAATGAAAATAAGTAGCGATAAGTATGAAACGGAATGAGTAGTTGACAATAATTAATAAGGGTATTATTGACAAAAAAAGAGAAAGAATGTCTTGATAATAGCAGCACCCTAATGATAAAGTGAGTTGAGAGCGTCAAAAATTCTTCAACTACCAACTTTTGTGGATGTTTCTGAATTTACCATGCCCTTTTTTGTATGGGTTGGTTTCCTGTAAAACGCGTTTTTCCTAATGTTAATAAAAATGTATTTTTCAAAACATTCTGGATATCACTTTCAAAGGTTTTGGCTATCAATATCACATCCAGAAGACTTTATATTGATATCCAAAAGGCTTTATACTGATATCCAAGACCCTTCTGGCTATCACTTTCAAAGATTCTGACTATCAATCTCATATCCAGAAGGTTTTATATTAATTTCCAGAACCCTTCTGGCTATCACTTTCAAAGGTTCTGGCTATCAATCTCATATCCAGAAGGTTTTATTGATATCCAGAACCGTTGAGAAGTTCTAATTATTTACAAAAATGCCACCGCACGTTATTTTAAAGAAATTCCACATATTTACAAAAATGCCACCGCGTTTTTTTAAAACACGTTTTTCCTGAGAGTTAGGAAAAACGCGTTTTTTTCCAAGATTTTTTGTTTTGATATATGTAAAATTGAACCATAATAAAATTCATGTCAATTTCAATTTTAAAAGGAGTAAAATGGGTAACTATGTCGTTTCGAACAGTTGGGTTCCGAATTTAGGTGGATAATGTTATGAGCGGCACATGCTGTGGGACCCATTACCCAAATCGATTTAGGTCAGTTTTGTAGGGATATTGTTTGTTTTGTTTAGCGTTGGAGGCTTAGTTTGGTATTAATGATAATTGACTGATTCTTGTCTCTTTATTTTATTTATGGTTGAATCTAATAACACATGAACATCAAAACTATCTATGCACAAAATTTTGGGAAAAACCTGTTTTACACTAACTTAGTGTAAAACGTGTTTTTAAGCCGGTGGCAAACTTGTAAATATTAGCTTGCGCAAAAAACCGGTGGCATTGATGTAAATAACTGGAACTCATGAAAATTCACTAGGCACTTTTCGAAACTGTAGAAGGCATTTTTCAATATTACAGCAGACAAATTTTAACGCTAGAGAAGGCACATGTTTTGACATGCCTGCTGGGTTTTTTTTTTTTTTTTTTTCAAGTGCCAAAAAAAGTGCCTTCTCTAAGGTAAAAAAGTGTCTGCTTGAGTTTTAAAACATGTTTTTTTTTTTTTAAGTGCAAAAAAAAGTGCCTTCTCTAAGGTAAAAATGTCTGCTTGAGTTTTAAAACATGCCTGCTGGGTTTATAACATTTTTTTTTTTTTTTCAAGTGCCAAAAAAAGTGCCTTCTCTAAGGTAAAAAAGTGTCTGCTTGAGTTTTAAAACATGCCTGCTGGGTTTTTTTTTCAAGTGCCAAATAAAGTGCCTTCTCTAAGGTAAAAAAGTGTCTGCTTGAGTTTTAAAACGTGTTTTTTTTTTAAGTGACAAAAAAAGTGCCTTCTCTAAGGTAGAAAATGTCTGCTTGAGTTTTAAAACATGCCTGCTGGGTTTTTAACATGTTTTTTTTTTTCAAGTGCCAAAAAAAGTGTCTTCTCTAAGATCAAAAAGTGTCTGCTTGAGTTTTAAAACATGCCTGCTGGTTTTTTTTTTCAAGTGCCAAAAAAAGTGTCTTCTCTAAAGTAAAAAAGTGCCTGCTTGAGAAAACATGCCTGCTGGGTTTTTTTTTTTTCAAGTGCCAAAAAAAGTGCCTTCTCTAGGTAAAAAAGTGTCTGCCGTGAAAGTCCCAAAAAAAGTGCCTGCTGTAAAAATATTGAAAAGTGCCTCCTACATTATCAGAAAGTGCCTGCCCAAGAACCCTTCTTTGAGGAAAACACGTTCTACACTAAGCTAGTGTAGAACGCTTTCTACGCAAGAACGACTCCTATCTATGTACCGTTTCGTGTAGGCCAGCTTGTTGTTTAGAACAGACCGCTTGCCACGGTATAGTCCTTGGACCCTCTTTTTCTTTCCACCCGGAACCGCTTTTTTTTTTTGATTTTGATTCCCAGGTTCCCAGCTTCGCCTGATTTACGGTTGCTCGGCCCAGCTTCGCCGGACTAATCCTGGGCCACCAGCCTCTGGCCCCTCAGTGTTGACTGGCGGTGGTAAATCGCGGATGTGCCTGAGACGGTCAGGGTATCAACGCCCCTTATACTCCTGGCCCAAAGGGAGCCTTCCTCCATGACACTACGGTAGCTCATGCCAGGATTCGAACCCCCCACACTTGGGTTGCAAGCCCAGCAATGTTGTCTCCTTCACCAACTCAGCTATGCCCAAGGGGCCACCCGGAACCACTTTTCTCAACTATGGTGGACGTCTGTACCATAATGACACATCTGTCTTTTACTTTCAACTATTTATTTTTCTATTAAAAGTTACTCTCTCTATCCCTAAATGAGTATCTAAATTTCATTTTAAGGGACATATGAAAATCTCAACTTTCTTTACAATTTGGTGGTAAAGATTCATTTATAATCTTGTAATCCTCTTTGCAAACACTTAGTTTTGCAAGTATAAATAGACAGGTGAAAAAAAAAATCGATTTTTTTTTAGAGAAAGTTATGTTTAAAAAAGACACTCATTTTGAGACAGATTTTATGAAAATTGACCCTCATTTAGGGATAGAGGGAGTATTACATTTACCCGTCCACCATATGTGGTTTTCATTTTTTATTTTTTTTTATCTTTTTTTGGCAAGAACCACATATATACGCATGAAGTATAATTTTAACCGCTAGTACAACAGACTACTAGAGCTCAATTTATTTTCTCCCTTCTCCATTTGGCATACTCCTAGATTTATCTTTTTAGATGATCAATAGTGGCTCCACAATCTCTATGTATATTACAAGAGGTCATCCATGAACAGTAGTGGCGCCCAAATATTTGGTGAAATTTTTTGGTGGCAGTTTGGTAATAAATGGCTTTGGTTTGGGCAAAGCTAGAAGGAGGAAGGTAAAGCTGGCGGTTCCTCATCTTCTCCCCTACTCATTTTTCTCTCCATCTCCCTCTCTAGAAACACACACACACACACGATCTCTCTTTCTCCCCCAAATCTGTCTTTCTCCGCATATTCGCCGACAACCCTTTTCCGGCCTTCGTCTCCGGCGATCATCTCTCTGTCTCAACCCCTTTCTCTCCCTAACTCTATCTCTCTAGCCCACCGAAGTTCATTCACGGCGTCCTATAATTCGTCGCCTGTCTCTCTTCTCCGGTGAAGGCTTCTTCTTTTCCGGCGACACTTCTTCTTCTCCGGTAAGGCCATCAAGCCTTCGTCTCACAACTCCGACGACCTTCCTCATCTTATATCGGTCAGATCTGATCGGAAAGACTTAGAATCATATCAAACTCCTTCCCCTAGCAGAAGAAATCGAAAAAAGAGTTGAATCTATCGAAGAAGTAGAGGCCAAACTATGGCAGGTTCCGAGATGCTCTCAAAAAAGGAAGTATCCAATTTGAAATTCAAAATTGTGATCTACTCGGGTGACAGGTACGCAAGGGAAATTGATTGGAGATAAAGCGGCGCACATTATACTATGAAGAAACCCAAACTCAATCAATCCCTCTCTCTCCCATCCTCTTGACTCACACACATACACACACAAGCACACGCACACGCATAAATAGAGAGAAACACACACATCCACTCCACATGAAACGCTAATTTTCTCATCTAAAGCGTCTCTGGACGTTACTCAGTGTGGATACTTCAAGGTTTTACGAAAAGGAGTTTTACCGCAGTCGCGGCCGATCGTTGTGAAAGCCAAGCTCATATCATTGTTTATGGTTTTAAAGTGATAATTCTCATGGGTAATCTTTAAGTTGTTGTTTGCAGTATTGAAAAAGATGGATGGATTGGATGTGAACTTTCCAGGTGTGATCCGACCTTTTAATTTTAAAGTGTCATGAAATTTCCTAACCTGTTATTATTGTTTGGGTAATTTTTTTCATGTAGATAACTACCTGTTAGGAAGAAGACGGCCAACTCCATCACACTGACAGTTCAGAAAGGGGCTCCAGGAAGATTCCATGAAGAAGTTATAGATTGAATATTAAAAGTGTAATTATGAATTGACCACCCTCAGAACAGAAATTGGGCCACAATTTGTTACTCGAAGCCTCTTTGGGTAGGTAATTTATCTTCTTCTTCGTTAGATGTCCATAAAGTTTGCTTCTTTTTGATACTTTATTGTTTTTGAGTTAGAAATAATTTAATTTTCCTATAAATATTTCTTTTTAAAATAAATTAGAATAATTAGTTTAGAATGTTAAGATGAGTTATTTATTTTTTGTTTAACGATAACAAAGTAATTCTCATTTGATATTGGTTACGGTTGTGTTAGAATTTCTCTTTGATTTGTCTTTGTTGGATCATTTTATCATTGAAGTGCTCTCAAATGTTGATCCTTGAACTTGATCCTAACTTGGTTTGTGGAAACAATTTCTGAAAGACCTTCTAAATATATTTAGGGAAATTAGCAACGGCAGAATCTCTGCCTATGTTGGGAAATTAGCAACTGTAGAATCCCTGCCCACACATGATGGTTCAAGTAACTTATGTTGAAAGTTGAATCAAAACTTTACTTTTTCCAACCTTCTTATGTCAAAAAGAAGTAAACTGGTTTGAGAAGTTGGAGAACTTGAAACCTCCAGCATTTAGGTATGGATTGCAAGAGCCAAGAGAAACAATAGTATGTACCACCTCTATTTTAAAAGGAATGTCCAAAATAAAAATTGTTTTTGATCAACAGTAAATTTGACATTCTTTTGGACATTGATTTGGGACAGAGGGAGTAAATATTTACCATTTCTCTTAAGTTTGTCTTAATAACTTCATTTTCTTAGGCTGGTGCACCAAATGGAGTAGGGTGGAGATACTCCATTACATTGTTGAGTTTTTATTATGTTTTACTATCTGTATTTATTCTAATTAACTGATGCATTCATGTACATTGTTAGGTTACACATTTGTGGTTTAACCGAAGATGTCAAGAATGCCAACTCAAGCCCCATGACATGGTTTGAAATGCTGTCTACAAAGTTAGATGTTTGTTCTCTTTATATTTTGTCAGGATGATCAATTGATAGAGTTATAGTGAATGTGTTTGAACAATTGGCCTGTAACCTGCAATTGCAATTCATGCATGTAGAGTTGCTATAATTTGTGCAATGGTACTGAACCTAATATTAGACGTTAAAGAAGAGAATGACCATAGTGTGTTTTTGGTCATAATCATGGCCAGCCATGGCAAATGGGAGAATCCCGAATACCCAAAACAAAGGAGTAGTATTTTTGGACAATATTTTCAGAATAAAGAGTATAACATGAAGGGTCGTTTTAGGACGTTAGAGCAACTCCGTGAAACATGTAAGGTGAGTTTGAAATTGCACATCCATATATTTAATTTTCAAATTGATTTGTTACTTAAATTTGAACGTACTTATGTTTCACATGAAGGTACTTATCGGACATAGTGCAAAGTTGCAACGGTTGAGTCGAAGTACGAATGGTATTGTAACACCACAAATTTCTTACTGTATCTGAGCATTAAATGGCATTAAATAACAATAATTAAAATACCTCAAATTAGGGTTCTCAAACCAACCCTTTATTACACCATCAGTTCATCATAAATGCGGAAGCGTAACCATCAAAACTTGTCTCGGCAGGTAAACAACCCTAGCCATTAATGTGTTTCAACTTAAACAGAGTAATTAATTATTCTTAAAATAACTAAATAATAAATCTTCAAATCTGCCGGTCCTTCTACGGCTGCTCTCCTTCCTTTTCCCTCTACTTAAATCCTGAAATAGAAATTGTAGAGAAGGGGTGAGCGAATGAATGCTCAGTAAGTTCATACGTGGCCTCTCCGGTTACTAAGGAGAGACGACCAGAACGAACACTATGAATGACTTTTGCAAGGATAGGTTCAATTACTTTTGATTTAAGACTGCAGAGCAATACAGTCATAATACTCTTAAGATTTTACCTTCAAAGGATTATGGCACTACGATCCAAAGGGATTCATTCTAGTTCCGTCAATTCCAACGTACATTATATCCTCAATGCCAAAGGTACAATTTTGTACACCTAGCTTTTTCAAGCCATTAGTGTAGGTCGTAACATATATGGTATCCACACATATATGCTCGGGGTCTAGAATTATCCTTGTAATCAGACAATTCCCGAGAGAAGGCATGTGATCATTCATGCAATCCCTAGTTTAAGGACGAGTCTTTTCTAACTGGACTGTCCCGACAATGTCTTTTCTAACTGGACATTGTACATTCCAACAAGTAAGTGATTAACTTACAAGTTAGGATGTGAACATACCAAGGTACAAGTATGTGATAACAAGTTTCAATCTTTGATACTTAGTGGATCAATGGGGACATCACTAAGTAAGGATTCTTCCAAAAGAACGTTCAATAACGCGGAATTTATTCAAATACTATCATGCCATATTGATAGTCTAACTTATAGAAGGAAATATAGAGTTCCAATCAACAGGAGTTCAAATAACAGTAAGGAACGTAATCCCTTACCTTGATTGCTTTTCCTTGCAATGTTCTCCTTGTGCGAATCTACAAAGCATCAAATAGTTTACCTTAGTATCCTCTTACGATGTTAACTACTTCTACTTAGTTAACTGAGAGATGTGTTTTTACTTCTTTATTTCTTTACTTCTTTACTTACGTTTAAGTCTCTGACTTTGATTTACGAGTCAGTCCTTCAACTTTGATGAAATTGTAAATAAGCTCTTCAACTTTGGATTAATTACAAATTGATCCTTCAACTTTGGATTAATTACAAATTGATCCTTCAACTTTGGATTAATTGCAATTTGATACTTCAACTTTAGTTTAATTACAATTTGATCCTTCAACTTCAGTTTAATTACAATTTAATCCTCCAACTTTAGTTTAATTACAATTTGATCCTTTGACTTTCATTTAATTGCAGAAAGGTCCTTTGACTTTGGTTTTGTTCGTTAAGGTCCCCCAAGTTTCTTTTTAACCACTTAGACCCCTTTAACCTCAAAGGTTTCCTTTTCATTCCTTTTAACTTTAAACTTAATCAGTTTAATCCTTTTCCGTTAGGAAACTAACTGAAATCTTTTAATCTTCCCTCTTCTCGTTAACTTTCTAACTTTCAAGGTCTTCCAAGTACTTATTACATTCTTTCAAGTTAGTTTTCTAACTTTCCAATAACTCTCTTAAGGATCATGTTCTCTTTTCATTATAAATCTAACGAAAACACTAACTTTTCCGTCCACTATTAACATCCTAAATCAAGAATTAATACCCAATTCATATAGCTTTTTAGGGCGAATTTTATAGCATCAAGATTTATAGATTTGGTCAATTTTTCTTGTTCTTAATTTTCTTTGTAAATTTCTAACATCCATTTATTCAATAATCGCTAACAATATTAAAAGAAATCAACAAAACAATTTCCAACATCATAAGGCCATTCGGCCGAAACCCTTATGGGGTGAATCCATATTTTTTTCTCTTTTTTTTTTTGGTAAATCCTAATTAACCTCAATTCCTTATTTGTTCAATTCCCATACATTATAAAACATGGATTTATTCAACTTATGATCACAGGGGTTAATTTTAAAATAAAGCTTAGACATGGGGATCATCATTTTATCATAGCCTTTGAATCTAAGCTTTTAGCAATTAAAATTTCTCACTATTCATTTACTAGCATGCAAACCCTAATGATTATTCTCTTAAAACATGCATAACTTAAATTTTATTTATCCAAATTCAATGAAATAAATTTTAAAAGGTGAGGTTTGACATTACCTTGAGAATGATTGGATCAAACCTCCAGAAAAAGTCGAAAACTCCCCCTCTTCCTCCTTCTTGGCCGGCGGCTGCCCTTAGGGAGGTGGTGATTAGGGTTTTTGTTATTTTGTTGTTTTGGTAAATAAAAAAATAAAACCTAAAATTCACTAACTCAAGGTTTTATACTTTGGTTAATTGTTACTTGGGCTTGATCTATTTGTTTTAAGTTCAAGCTAACCCACTTGAGCCCATTATACTTTGGTCCAACTCTTTAACTACCTAGCCCACTCCTTTAATTGACCCATTAACTTTAATTGTCATTTAATTAAAATAATCTAAAATAATTAAAATAGAGGAAAGAATTCGGGTTATTACATTCTTACCCCCTTAAAAGAAGTTTGTCCTCAAACTTTGGTTAATTTTAATCTGAGAAGATGTCCATGTATAATTCATGCATTTCACTTTCTAGTTCCCATGTCGCTTCTATTTCTGTGTGATTGCTCCATTGCACTATCACGTAGGGAACTGCACTCTTTCTTACAACCTCGTCTTTTCTGTCGACGATCTTGATTGGTCGCTCGTCGTACTTCAAATCTGCTCGGACTCTTAACTGCTTGTACTCGATCACATGACTCGGATCATGAATATACTTCCTTAGCATGGAGACATGGAACACATTATGTACTCCAGCTAGCACTGGCGGTAACGCCAATCGATAAGCTACTTCCCCGATCCTATCGATAATTTCGAACGGCCCCACATATCGTGGACTTAGCATTCCTTTAATTCCGAAATGCATAACTCCTTTCGTAGGCGATATCTTTAGGAATACTCGATCCCCTGACTGAAATTCTAATTCCCTCCTTCTGTTATCTGCATAGGATTTCTGTCTACTCTGCGCAGTCTGTAGCCATTTCCGAATCTGTTGTACCTTATCTGCCGTAACTTGTACAAGTTCCGGTCCACTTAACTTTCTCTCACCAACTTCATCCCAACAAGCCGGTGATCTACACTTCCTCCCATATAATGCTTCATAAGGTGCCATCCCAATACTTGCATGGAAGCTGTTGTTGTACGCGAATTCCACCAATGATAAATGTTCGTCCCATGCATTTGGCCAATCTAACGAAGTAGCCCTTAGAATATCTTCTAGTGTTTGGATAGTCCTTTCTGACTGACCATCTGTCTGCGGATGAAACGCCGTGCTCATGATCAATTCTGTTCCCAGCGCCTCCTGTAAGCTGTTCCAAAATTTCGAAGTGAACCTTGCGTCTCGGTCAGACACGATTGTGACAGGTATCCCATGTAGTCTCACTATCTCATCGATATACAATTTGGCCAACTTCTCTTAACGAATCAGTCTTCTTAATTGCTAGAAAATGTGCCGACTTAGTCAATCGATCTACGATAACCCATATCGCATCACACTTTCCTGCCGTCTTCGGCAATCCACTTACAAAATCCATGGCAATGTTCTCCCACTTCCACTCGGGAATTGGTAATGATTGTAGTATTCCTGTTGGCTTCTGATGTTCGCTTTTCATTTGTTGACATGTCAGACACCTGTGCACATACACTGCCATATCATTCTTCATATTATTCCACCAATACGACTCCCTCAGATCCCTATACATTTTAGTACTTCCCGGATGTACAGAGAACTTCGAACAATGAGCTTCCCTCAGTATCTCTCTCTTAATTTCATCATTATTTGGCACCCATATTCTCTTTTGGTACCTCAAAATTCCATCTTCGCCCATGTGAATATCTTTTACCTGTCCTTTTCCGATTAGGGCTTCTCTCTCCTCGTCTAACTCTTGTGCCTCTTTAATTCTGCTCAACAGTGCAGGTTGTAATGTCAATCGAGCCAAATATCCGTTTACTTTTACTACTAAGTTCACTTCCTTGACATCATTCCATATACTTACCCCCTTAGAGATCAACGTCGCCAACATCCCGTGATTCTTCCTACTTAAGGCATCTGCCACCTTGTTGGCTTTCCCAGGATGATACAATATTTCACAGTCGTAATCCTTGAGAAGTTCTAGCCATCTCCGTTGTCTCATGTTTAACTCTTTCTGGGTGAAAAATATACTTAAGGCTCTTGTGATCTGTAAAAATCTGACATTTCACGCCATACAAATAATGTCTCCAAATTTTCAAAGCAAATACCACTGCCGCTAACTCCAAATCATGGGTCGGGTAATTCTTCTCATGTATTTTTAACTGCCTAGATGCATATTCTATCACCTTTCCATTTTGCATCAATTCGGTTACCGTAGTCGGTCTTTCCCAATCCATTATTGCCTCCACCTTCGTCGGGTCCACTGAAATTCCTTCCTTCGACACCACGTGCCCCAAAATGCTACTTTCTCCAACCAGAATTCACATTTCTTAAACTTAGCGTATAATTTCTATCTCCTCAAAATTTCTAATACTATCCTCAAATGTTCAGCATGTTCTTCCTTTGTCTTCGAGTATACCAAAATGTCATCAATAAATACTATCACACATTTATCCAAGTACTCCTGAAATATCCTATTCATCAATTCCATGAATGCAGCTGGTGCGTTAGTTAAGCCAAATGGCATCACGACAAACTCATAATGTCCATACCTTGTCCTAAACGCTGTCTTCGCCACATCTACCTCCTTGACCCTCAGCTGATGCGTTAGTTAAGCCAAATGGCATCACGACAAACTCATAATGTCCATACCTTGTCCTAAATGCTGTCTTAGCCACATCTACCTCCTTGACCCTCAGCTGATGATAGCCAGATCTAAGATCAATCTTTGAAAAATAACAGACTCCTCTCAGTTGATCAAACAAATCATCAATTCTCGACAGTGGGTATTGGTTCCTCACCGTCACTTTATTCAACTCCCTTTAGTCAATGCATAACCTCATAGATCCATCTTTCTTCTTTAAGAATAGCACCGGTGCACCCCATGGTGATACACTCGGTCTAATCAAACCTTTGTCCAACAGTTCTTGCAACTGCTCTTTTAGTTCTTTCAGTTCCGTCGGAGCCATCCTGTATGGTGCTCTCGAAATAGGCGTGGTTTCTGGTGCTAAGTCGATGGAGAACTCTACCTCCCTCACTGGTGGTATACCAGGTAAATCTTCTGGAAACACGTCTTGAAATTCCCTTACTACTTCAAGTGACTCTAAGGTTACTCCATTCTCTTCTGCCTCACCTATGTGTGCCAGAAATCCTACACATCCCTTCTTCAACATTTTACGGGCCTTCATCACCGAGATTAAGCTTACCCTTCTCCTCGGTCTTGAACCCACAAATCTGTGTTCTTTACCTTCTTCTCCTATGAACATCACTATTTTCTCCTGACAGTTCATGTTAGCTTGATATAGAGCCAACCAATCCATTCCCAGTATTACGTCGAATTCCGACATATCCAGTTCAATGAGATCGATCCTTACATTCGTACCTCCTAATCCTAAGGTGCAATTTCTATAAGTGGTGGTGATAGGGATAGAGTCTTTAGCAGGTGTATCTATCACTAAAGGTATCTGTAAAGTTTCTGGGTGCAGTTTCAACTTCCTTGCTACATCATTACTAACTACTGAATGAGTAGCGCCAGTATCTACCAATACATAAACATCATGAGAATTTAACTGCATCGTACCTGCCACAAGGTCTGCGTTTACTCCTGCTGCCTTTGCGGTCATGGTATACATCCTACCACGGCCTCCACCGTTTCCTCCACCGTTGTCCTTAGTTCCTGCAGTTGGTTCCTCTTTCTTAGGTTCTGGGCATTTCCACTTCGGGTGTCCCACCTTCTTGCAATTATAACACTGTCGCTCTTTGTAGTAACAAATCTCCGTCTTGTGAGCTCCATCACAGATTGTACACTTATCATCGCTCGTAACACTTCGGTTTTTGCCCTTATTCCATTCTCGTCTGTTGTCATTGGAGTTCCAACCGTTGCCGTTATGGCTGTTGTTGGAGTGTTTATTTCCATAATTGCCCTTATTGCGACCGTTATCCACTGCTTTCCTCTTGTTGTTATTGTGGTCCTTACTGCCTTTGTTTCCTTCTGACTTCTCGGTCACTGTCTTTCCTTTCTCCTCTCGTCGGTTACGATAATTATCCGATTCCTTCTCCACTATCTTAGCTTTGTCCAGCACCGCTGAATAAGTAGTCAACGCTAACGGTGTGATTCTGTACCTGATCCTATCACTCAATCCTGCCTCAAATTTCCTTGCTTTTTGTTCCTCAGTATCGAAGAACCTCGGCGCAAACTCCAGTAGATCGGTGAACTTCTCACCATACTCCGCCACTGTCTGATTCCCTTGCACTAGAGTTAAGAATTCCGCCACCTTAGCGTTCCTTGTACTCGCAGGATAATACTTCTCGTTAAAGATAGCCTTAAACGTGGTCCACGTAAATGCAGCGTCACCACGAGCCACAGCAGCTCGCTTCTCTGCCTCCCACCACGATTGGGCCTTCCCTTTCAGCATGAACGTTGAAAACACTACCTTCTGCTCTTCTGTGCAGTTCAACGTTTCGAAGATACGTTCTGTACTCTTGATCCAATCCTCGGGTTTCTCCTTTGCTGTATCCGAGAACGAATCTGGGTTTCTCCTTTAAATAACTTCAACGGGTCTCGTAATGGAGCTTGTGGTGGTGGTTGAGCAATTCCAGCCACAGTCTGACCTATTCCAACTACCGTCTGCGTGAGCGTCTGCAAGAGATTCACTAGTGCCGGGTCCAACTGCCCGCCTCCATTACCGTTGTTGCTGCCGTTACCATTTCCGTTTCTGTTGTTTCCACTTCTGGTATTCGAGGACATCTGCAATTTTTTCTTTTACATTTAGAACAAGTCTGTGTCCTAGTAATATTTATCATTACACAATATGTACGGTGTCCATAGTATAATTAACATTACTATTCTTTTACTAACGGTTTACTTGTTAGTTTTATCTTGTTCGTAGGTCTTTTGTACTAGACCATTATTCTGATTTGGTTAGTTTACTTAACCTTTATTCTCCGGTTCAGGAGTTATTGTACTTCATAATTAGCAACCGTTTTACTTGGTTGACTATTACTGACTTTTATTTCACTAGTTTTTTATTACTTAACTAGCTTTGACTTACTCTAATGGTCGTCTTACTTCGTACCATGGTTTCGAAGATTGTTTTAATCAATCCGACGTTTTCCTTTGTCTTTTCTCAACAAGTTAACTTTTAATTTAAGCGGTAATAGTTGATTTATAACTCCGGTATTTAAAATAAAATAACTAACTTTATTCAACTAGGGTGTGAGATTAAACTTCTCAAAATCCACCCAAAATTCAACTAACATAATCAAAAGTATGACTGAATTATTCCACTAATCATAATGAGTCTAACTCAATAATCATTAAATAATCACTTGCACTAAGTTCCACATTGTGCATGCTCTTCCACTAGTTGATCGTACTTTGCCTGAAGTTCTAGCTTATCTGCGTAGATCTGATAACCTGAAGCTCTGAGTTCCTGCTCATACTTTTCCTGTTCATCCATTTTCTTTTCGAGATCATAGACACTCCTTTGCTCATCCAATAAATTCACACTTAGCTTGTTCCACTCTCTATTGGCTCTAATAGCGTGATTCTTCATATCTCTAGCCTTCTGGATTTTCTCTGCTAGTCTTTCTTCTAAAACCTTGATGTCATCATCACGTGTTTTGAGAGTGTATTGTAAACCCTCTATTCCCACTTTCAGTCTACGGATCTCTTCATTAGCTTTGGTCAGTTCAGTAGTATTCTTAACCAACTCGTCCTCCATACTAACATTCTTTGCCTTTTCTTGAGCCAATTCCTCATTCATTAGCTTGATTCGGTTCTCCTTGGCTTCTATGTTCTTCTTCAGTGTAGCACTGTACCTTACGGATTTCATCGGTTTCCTTGTCATGATCCTACACACACTAGACAATAAACTTAATTAGTACATAACCCCAAGATTTCATTATAACATTTTTTTTTAAAAAAAAATGAGTAGACATGTAACAAGGATGAACAGATTTCTACTTCCTCAAGTGCATTCATGCTTTACGAGCACCCTTAGTATTATTCCTAGAGATAGATTTTATCACTTGAAAATCCTCAAGTAAACCTTATCCAAAGTCAAGTACTAAGTCTCCAATTAATCTTAACCTTCAACTTCTCCCATAGAACCTAAAGCCATTGCTCTGATACCAACTGTAACACCCCAAATTTCTTACTGTATCTGAGCATTAAATGGCATTAAATAACAATAATTAAAATACCTCAAATTAGGGTTCTCAAACCAACCCTTTATTACATCATCAGTTCATCATAAATGCGGAAGCGTAACCATCAAAACTTGTCTCAGCAGGTAAACAACCCTAGCCATTAATGTATTTCAACTTAAACAGAGTAATTAATTATTCTTAAAATAACTAAATAATAAATCTTCAAATCTGCCGGTCCTTCTACGGCTGCTCTCCTTCCTTTTCCCTCTACTTAAATCCTGAAATAGAAATTGTAGAGAAGGGGTGAGCGAATGAATGCTCAGTAAGTTCATACGTGGCCTCTCCGGTTACTAAGGAGAGACGACCAGAACGAACACTATAAATGACTTTTGCAAGGATAGGTTCAATTACTTTTGATTTAAGACTGCAGAGCAATACAGTCATAATACTCTTAAGATTTTACCTTCAAAGGATTATGGCACTATGATCCAAAGGGATTCATTCTAGTTCCGTCAATTCCAACGTACATTATATCCTCAATGCCAAAGGTACAATTTTGTACACCTAGCTTCTTCAAGCCATTAGTGTAGGTCGTAACATATATGGTATCGACACATATATGCTCGGGGTCTAGAATTATCCTTGTAATCAAACAATTCCTGAGAGAAGGCATGTGATCATTCATGCAATCCCTAGTTTAAGGACGAGTCTTTTCATGCAATCCCTAGTTTAAGGATTCTTCCAAAAGAACGTTCAATAACGCGGAATTTATTCAAATGCTATCATGCCATATTGATAGTCTAACTTATAGAAGGAAATATAGAGTTCCAATCAACAGGAGTTCAAATAACAGTAAGGAACGTAATCCCTTACATTGATTGCTTTTCCTTGCAATGTTCTCCTTGTGCGAATCTACAAAGCATCGAATAGTTTACTTTAGTATCCTCTTACGATGTTAACTACTTCTACTTAGTTAACTGAGAGATGTGTTTTTACTTCTTTATTTCTTTACTTCTTTACTTACGTTTAAGTCTCTGACTTTGATTTACGAGTCAGTCCTTCAACTTTGATGAAATTGTAAATAAGCCCTTCAACTTTGGATTAATTACAAATTGATCCTTCAACTTTGGATTAATTGCAATTTGATACTTCAACTTTAGTTTAATTACAATTTGATCCTTCAACTTCAGTTTAATTACAATTTAATCCTCCAACTTTAGTTTAATTACAATTTGATCCTTTGACTTTCATTTAATTGCAGGAAGGTCCTTTGACTTTGGTTTTGTTCGTAAAGGTCCCCCAAGTTTCTTTTTAACCACTTAGACCCCTTTAACCTCAAAGGTTTCCTTTTCATTCGTTTTAACTTTAAACTTTATCAGTTTAATCCTTTTCCGTTAGGAAACTAACTGAAATCTTTTAATCTTCCCTCTTCTCGTTAACTTTCTAACTTTCAAGGTCTTCCAAGTACTTATTACATTATTTCAAGTTAGTTTTCTAACTTTCCAATAACTCTCTTAAGGATCATGTTCTCTTTTCATTATAAATCTAACGAAAACACTAACTTTTCCGTCCACTATTAACATCCTAAATCAAGAATTAATACCCAATTCATATAGCTTTTTAGGGCGAATTTTATAGCATCAAGATTTATAGATTTGGTCAATTTTTCTTGTTCTTAATTTTCTTTGTAAATTTCTAACATCCATTTATTCAATAATCGCTAACAATATTAAAAGAAATCAACAAAACAATTTCCAACATCATAAGGCCATTCGGCCGAAACCCTTATGGGGTGAATCCATATTTTTTTCTCTTTTTTTTGTTAAATCCTAATTAACCTCAATTCCTTATTTGTTCAATTCCCATACATTATAAAACATGGA
This sequence comes from Campanula takesimana, assembly GCA_026119855.1. Classification (NCBI taxonomy): domain Eukaryota; kingdom Viridiplantae; phylum Streptophyta; class Magnoliopsida; order Asterales; family Campanulaceae; genus Campanula; species Campanula takesimana. The sequence goes on from JAOWBW010000153.1 coordinate 736,559, forward strand.
TTTATTCAACTTATGACCACAGGGGTTAATCTTAAAATAAAGCTTAGACATGGGGATCATCATTTTATCATAGCCTTTGAATCTAAGCTTTTAGCAATTAAAATTTCTCACTATTCATTTACTAGCATGCAAACCCTAATGATTATTCTCTTAAAACATGCATAACTTAAATTTTATTTATCCAAATTCAATGAAATAAATTTTAAAAGGTGTGGTTTGACATTACCTTGAGAATGATTGGATCAAACCTCCAGAAAAAGTCGAAAACTCCCCCTCTTCCTCCTTCTTGGCCGGCGGCTTCCCTTAGGGTGGTGGTGATTAGGGTTTTTGTTATTTTGTTGTTTTGGTAATTAAAAAAATAAAACCTAAAATTCACTAACTCAAGGTTTTATACTTTGGTTAATTGTTACTTGGGCTTGATCTATTTGTTTTAAGTTCAAGCTAACCCACTTGAGCCCATTATACTTTGGTCCAACTCTTTAACTACTTAGCCCACTCCTTTAATTGACCCATTAACTTTAATTGTCATTTAATTAAAATAATCTAAAACAATTAAAATAGAGGAAAGAATTCGGGTTATTACAGGTATTATATTGGAGTGAGCGTCGCTTGAAGAAAATGACCTCACCTGGTGGGATTTATTATTGTGAGGATGCGTTGCTTTTGATTAACGAAGACCTAAGACAAATTTACAATTAGTTTATTTCACATGTCAATTCGACTTATGTTAATGTATTAAAATAGAAATTATATGTACATGTATATGGTTCAAATCAGAGTGTACGACGGAATGGGGAATGCGTTATTCCTTCTGTGGGATAAAGAGTGCCATGAATTGGTGGAAAAATCTGCACTAGAAACACTTGCTCAAAATAAAAATATGGTATATACATATTATCACTACTTTATCAACCTACTTTTTTATTGTACATAACCTCAACTTTTTGTATTAGGTAATGCTTGAATTCCTCTTTGTTTTGATTGACTTTGAAGCATTGTTCACGGTACAATTACGTGGTGGACTCATGGTGTCCACGTTGCGCCTTAGCCCGAGCTTAAATTGACAACTAAGGGTGATATTATTGAGCAATATTTTCCTTCGGATGGATGTGCTAATGTTTTGACCAAGGTGAAGAGTTGGTTGGACTGTATGAGCTATAAGGTATGATTTAATTAAGCTATGATTTTTTTTATTTTTTTTATATTCATAAGTAGTATAGTAATTATTGTTATGTGTTTTCAAATAAATTAGTTGTTTGAAAATCAGACTTCTCTAGATCTAACTTTTGTTAAAATGAAAATATATATTACTCTCTCTCTCTCTCTCTCTCTCTCTCTCTCTCTCTCTCTCATAACAATAAACATCATTTTCTAATTTTCATAATTAGTGCAACTTTAATATTGATAATATTTTAAAACATTATTTTCAAAAATATTTTCGCTGTCTCACAATAAGGAGTACAAAATTGGTCATGCATATGAAAAGTAAAGAGAGTATGTATATAGTGGAGTAAGTTTTGTGTGTATAAGAGGGAGGTATAAGAGAGAAAGTGTGGAGGGAATATTAATTAGATACTAGGGATTAACCTGTGCTTCGCACAGGTGTTTTCTTTTGTGCGTGGATATTTATAATTACATTATATAATTATTAAATATGTTAAATAAATATAAATAAATTAAAGATATACTCTATCCGTCCCAGCAGAAGTGGCACCAACTTTTGTGACACGGGGATTAAGGAAAGGTAGTAGATGTATGGTAGAAAATGAAGAGAGAGAATGAGTGGGGGTAAATAGTAGTGTTTGTTGAATAAAACAAGTGGTGGAAAATGAAGAGAAAGAATGAGTGGAGTTAAATAGTGGGGTTTGTTGAATATAAATATATTATAATATTTCTTTTTTTGGCAGTGTCACTTGTGTTGCGAGTGGGACAGACCGAAAAGGAAATAAGTGTCACTTGTGCTGGGACGGAGGGAGTATATAAATCTACTTGTGATTTTTTAATAATAGTGGAAATAGTTTTAGTTACTATAGTATAAAATAGATATTAAGATTGGTTAATAGTATTGGTTAAGAATACATTTATAATTTTTTTAAAAATTTACTTCGCTTGTCCCATAATGATGTCAATTTTTAATTTTGATCGATTGAGAAAATAATGTTTTAATTATGGTTAACATTATAGTAATTATGAGCTTAAATAAATAGTAAATTAATTGATAATGCTTACCTAAGTAGTACTTCTTCCGTCCCAGAGTAAGAGTCCTACTTCTCAAATGCACGAAGAATAAGAAATGGTGGAAGTGATTTAAGTGTTGTGAGTGTAAAAGTAAAGTAAGAGAGAGAATGAGTGTGAGGGAATAGTAAATTGATTGATGTTGTGAGTATAAAAGAAACGTATGAGAGAGAATGAGTGGGATGAATAGTAAAGATTTTTTGCCATTTTAGGAAATAGACTCTTACTCTAGGATATACCAAAATAGAAATTATGACTCTTACCCTGAGACGGAGGGAATAACTTCAAAAAATACTATTATTAGTATTAGTTACTATATATTGTAACTATTCTAATTAGTTAATATTATGTTAATAATAGTTACTTTATATAGTAACTATTACACTTAATTAATGTTACTAATAGTAATAATTATGTTATATAATTAACTATTACAATTAACTAATACTATTAATAGTAATAGTTACCTTAATGTTACTAATAGTAATAATTATGTTATATAATTAACTATTACAATTAACTAATACTATTAATAGTAATAGTTACCCTTTATAGTAACTATTATACTTAACTTATACTATTAATAGTAATAGTTATCTTATATAGTTACCTATTATAATAAAATAATACTATTAATAGTAATAGTTAACTAATATAGTAACTATTACAATTAGCTAATAAGAGAAAAATGAAAAGTCACCTAATTAAAATGCATAAGGACGATGTGGCACCACCAAAAGCAAGAGTTACCCAAAATTTATCCACATGGCACCACCTAAAGACTCTACCTTGACTTTTAATGTATATAGATTTGTTGTGAGTATGACAAGTGAGTCTCATAGAAGAATGGGTATTTTTATTTTTTTTATTTTCGGTAATGTGACTTATCAATAGAATACATAAAAATTATAATAAAATATAGTATGATTTTTCTTTTCATATTTATTGGGTTATTTTAAACTATGTACAAATATAAATACAACGTTAGACTTTTTTTAAGGATGCACATGGGGGCCAGGAATAGAAAATGAGCAAGAACAAATGATTTTTTTTGAAGCATAATTATCTTAATAACTGAAATTTTTAACTTAAAAATCGGTAAGGTAATTAGGTAGATAATAGTAGTATTTTCACAAATATTTACCTTATTAAAAAGAAATTCGTTAATTCCTTCTGTTTGAAGTAAATGACCATTTTGAATTTAAGAGAAAGGGTGTTATATAGAATTGTGAACTGTTTAGAAGTAAATGTATTTCTTTATTTTTTTATTTGATCGCTATTATATAGAAACAAAAAAAATAATGTTATTCATTTATATGTTAAAGATATACTTATATTCATTTGTGTATTTAAATTTTTCTAAATTTGGTGTAAAATAATTTTTTTGATATTAAATAAGAAAAAACTAGATTAAGCCGTGCATCGCACGGGAGTACTGCTAGTTACTTTTTATAACGGTGTATTAAAGAGGTATGAGAGGGGATCCAACCCTAAGAATGGGGGGAGTGTATGACAGATTTATAGAAGACCTGTAAGAACTATAAGAAATAGATATTACTTGAAAGATTATAAGGGGATAGAGATGGCTTCATTAAAACATTAATTATAACTACTTGGGAAGGAGATAACTTAACTAAAATATGAAGATCTGAATAAGAACAATACTAAAGAGACTCTAACTCTAGAGAGGAATGAGAAAGGAGAGAGATATATAAGAAATAAGATTTATATTTCTTCAAAGGATGCCTTACAAATGAAAACCTTACTCCCTATTTATAGTACATAGGGGGAGGATACAAACAAAAAACTTTAAACAAGGAGATAAGAGGAATCTTATCTTTTATTTTACAACCACACAAACATAAAGCTTAAAAGGGGCATCTACTTTACTTGAAGATAAGGGCATTTACTTTACTTTAAGAAAGAAAAAAATCAGCCATTGAATAAATGATGACCTAAGAGCTTACATCATTATGAACAACTTGTGAAAATAATGCTATAATCATGATGGATGGTGCTTGTCATCAAATAAATGCTGAATTTATTTTCAATGAGAATCTCTTGATGAAGCCAAACTCCTTGACCGATTCATCAAATCGAAGATTCCAACTCCTAGAGGCTTGCTTCAATCCATAAATGGATCTTTGCAATTTGCATACTTTATTAGAATTTTTTGGATTTACAAAACCTTCTGGTTGTGTCATATAAACATCATCAAGTAAGTTCCCGTTAAGGAACGCTGTTTTGACATCCATTTGCCATATCTCATAGTCAAAATATGCGGCTATGGCAAGTAAAATTCTTATAGACTTGATCATTGCTACGGGCGAAAAGGTTTCATCATAGTCAATACTATGAATCTGCCTATAGCCTTTCGCTACACGTCTAGATTTATAAGCATACACCTTTCCATCCATGTCAGGTTTCTCTTTGAAAACCCACTTGCATCTTATGGTTTTTACACCTTCGGGCGCATCAATCAAGTTCCAAACTTGATTATCATACATGGACTTAATTTCAGATTCCATGGCTCCAAGCCTTTTATCTGAATCAGGAGCGGACATCGCTTCTTGATAGGAAGTAGGTTTGTCATCAACTATGACTTCCACTTCATTGCTATCCATCATGATAAATCCATGTCTCTCATGTTCGGATCGCACCCTACCAGTTCTGCGAGGAACTTGAGTATTCTGAATAGGTTCCACAACTCCTTGTGAAACTTGTTCAGATCCAACAGCCTGTTCCATATTATTTTCGGGTTCTCGAACCTCTTCGAGATTAATTTTACTCCCAATAATTCCTTTGGAGAGAAACTCTTTCTCTAGAAAGGTACCATCTCGGGCAACAAACACTTTGTTGTCCATGCGGTTATAAAAGTAATATCCCTTAGTTTTCTTAGGGTAACCCACGAAAATACATTTGTCAGATTTTGGTGCAAGTTTGTCAGAGATCATTCTCTTAACATAAGAATCACAACACCAAATCTTCATGAAAGACAAACTAGGTTTTCTTCCAGTCCACATCTCATATGGAGTCTTTGGAACAGATTTAGTTGGAACTCTATTTAGTGTAAGAGCAGCAGTTTCTAGTGCATGTCCCCAAAAGAATAAAGGAAGATCAACTTGACTCATTATGGAGCGGACCATATCTAATAAAATCCTATTTCTCCGCTAAGACACACCATTCCATTGTGGTGTTCCAGGTGGAGTTAATTGTGAAACAATTCCACAATCTTTAAGATGATTGTCAAATTCTTGGCTTAAATATTCTCCACCACGATCAGATCGAAGTGCTTTAATAGTTTTGCCAAGTTGATTTTGTACTTCATTTTGAAATATTCTAAATATATCAAAAGATTTTCTTTTATCTTTCATTAAGTAGATATAGCCATATCTACTAAAATCATCAGTGAATGTTATGAAGTATTAATATCCTCCCCTAGCACTGCTGCTCATTGGTCCATACACATCAGTATGTATGAGTCCCAATAAGTCACTATCCCTTTCACTACTCTTAGTAAAAGGTGTCTTTGTCATCTTTCCAAGTAAACAAGACTCACAAGTTTCATATGATTCAAAATCACGTGAATCTAAAAATCCGTCCCCATGGAGTTTGAGATACGCTTCTCATTAATATGACCAAGACGGCAATGCCACAAATAAGTATGATTTACATCATTAGGTTTGGATTTCTTATTTACATTATAAATATTGTCATTATTTCGATTATCAACATCAAGAACATAAAGGCCATTAAATGAACATGCAGTACAATAAAGCATATCATTTAAATAAATAGATAACTTCTTATTTTTAATAAGAAAACTATAACCTTCATTATCCAAACAAGAAACTGAAATAATATTTCTACTCAAATCCGGAACGTAATAACAATTGTTTAAAACAAGAATTAATCCGCTAGGTAAAATGACATCATATGTTCCTACGGCTAATGCAGCAACTCTTGCTCCATTCCCCAGGAACTAGAAGTAGAAAGTAGAATATCTATAACATAGATACCTGAAGTAGATGCAGTCCCACTGCCCTTCTTCTTTAACTCTTCCTTGTAAACCTTGCAATTGCATTTCCAATGACCAATCTCATTGCAGTGGAAACAAATTGCATCCTTTTGGGAAGTAGGTTTAGCCACATTAGCATTGGCAACAGTTGCCTTGCTAATCTTGGGTTTGACAACTTTTGTCTTAACCCCTTTTCCTTTGCCTTTAGAGCCTTTTCCTTCCTTTTACACTATGAGCACAGGAGCGACCTCTTTACCGATTTTCTTTTCTGCTGTCTTTAGCATCCCATGCAACTCTGACAGGGACTTATCCATTCCATGCATATTAAAGTTGATGACGAACTGATAATAGCTTTTGGGCAATGAATTAAGAATAAAATCAGTGGCCAACTCAACATCAATGGGATGGCCAAGCCTCTCTAGATGCTCAAAGTGAGCCTTCATCTTCAAAACACGAGGGCCCACAGCCTGCCCATCGCTCATCTTGAATGAGACAATGGCAACTATAGTATCGAACCTTTCTTGCCTTGCTTGTTCTTGAAACATGTCTTTCAACTCAACAGCAAGGTCATATGCCTCTAAGTGTTCAAGAGACTTTTGAAGCTCATAACACATTGCAGCAAGCATGAGACAACCCACCTCACGAGAATCACTCTTGTGCTTCTTGTAGGCGTTTCTCTCATCCTTAGGAGCAGAGGCAGTAGGTTCCTCTTTAGGAGCGGGCTCATCAAGAATATAGAGCTTGTCTTCATGCCTTAGAACAATTCTAAGGCTTCGGATCCAATCCGTGAAGTTAGCTCCATTTTCTTGAAGCTTTTCCTTCTCAAGGATAGATCGCAATGATAAAGAACTTGAATTTTGAGCCATTATCTACAATTATGCAAACATGTAATCACATATAAGTACCAACTTAATTAAAGATATTATAAATATAAGTATTTCACAAATACTCCCACTAAATTATATAACCTTCAAATACATCCAATGTATCATATAATTTAAATGGGTTAAGATCCAACTTTAATTTAATTTCAAGTCCGCTTTGGCGATACTGCTCAAAATTAAATTAATTAGGTAGACAACTCTTTGTCAATCATATCATATATGACTCTTAGATCCTTTATTAGATTTAGACATCATATGTCTAACACGTTTTAATCTCATCTGTGCCTTAGGCCCAAAACTTTGTCTTTCGATAGCCCAATTAAGTCAAACCATTTTAAACGTATAGGAATCACTCTTTCCTCATCTTGCTCATAGATGAATAGAATTAATGCGCCTCGCTTTGGCAGAGCCCGTATAAAACCACCCATGTACTCACAAGTGTTTTAATCATGGATTGACACTTAACTTAAATTTTAAGAAGGTTCGCACACATAAAGTTAATTAATTAACCGAATTAATTTTATGTGACATTAGTTGCGCTAGTTAAGGATTAAAGTCTGAACTTTGAGATCACCCCAACCTTAAAATCCTTTAAGATTCTAACCTCAATGTCTGAACTTCTGAACTTACATCTATTTCAGGAAACACGGTTTCAAAAACCAGCCATCTGAAACGGATCAAATCAGTATAGTCCAAACCATCCGCAGAGCATCTTGAAATTGAGAGCACAAACCGTACGGTCGAAACTAAGCCAAAAGGCATCCACATTCCCGTACTAGGATCAAGAAACCAAGCAACTTCTTTATACAGTCGAAACTAAGCCAAAAGGCATCCACATTCCCGTATAGATTGGCCACTTGTCTTAAGATCTTTCATTGTCTCTTAATCTCACATATTACAGCAGTTCTAAACTCTTTAGAACTCTGATTTCTGCAGTTACTTTGAATTCTTCGTAGAAAACTGTTTCAGGAAACACGGTTTCGAAAACCAGCCGTCTGAAACCAGTTTCTGTTTCCAGATTCGAATTCCGTAAACAATTTACCGAACAATCTGGATACCAGAAAACAGAGAAACAATCTGGAAAAACATGCCGGCGCCGTACGTCTTGGACCTAGGCGTACGCCGTCTGTCCATCCGTACGGATGCTGTGATCAGTTTCTCCAGATTTCCAGTTTTTCAGAAATTTGATCAATCCAATATCGTATTTTACATAATAAGATTAGAGAAATACGAATTTAACAGAATACGAATTTTAACCCACTTTATTCATACAAACAATAACCAATTTATTCCTCATACAAATAAGATCAATATTATCAACGATTATAATCCAATTATACCATGATAATCTAAGCATGCGATCATACATATTAATCAAATGAATATTACAACCACATCAACTAGCATGCATATTTTATATCTCATATAAAATCTATCACAAAAATTCATCTTTCTCATGATCATATCAATTAAATAATCACATTAAATAATTATATCATGACTATATTAGAATTATTGATCATCAACGAGGCTCTGATACCACTGTTGGGTTTCGTGCAATCATGCGCAGCGGAAGAAAGACATGAATAAAACCCAATAGCCTAGATCCGCTATGAACAATAATTCATAATATCAAGATGAAGGAAGCTAACCTTTGTAGATCGAAATAAAACTTGGATTAATCGTTAGGATGAACGCTCTCTACCGGTGATCCACACAACGAACAGACTTCAAGAACGCCTTCTTGAACTTGACTGCTAGGCCTTCGGTTTGAAAAACGATGTGAAGAACGATTCTTCAAAGCTCCCAAAGATAATTGTGGTTGATGATTAGGAATTATCAAACACAATAATCCTAGTATATTATGTGTATTTTCTTCTTAAAGAAAGAGTTTGGAATTGATCAAATCAGTTTCTTCTTCTTTCTTTTTTTTTCTTTTTTTTTTTTGCACTTATTAAGAAACATAATAACTTCTGAAACATAACAACTTTTACAAGACATAAATTTACAAAATGCGAGAATTTACAATGCATCATACATTAAAAGAAAATCGCCGACACTTGCACTGGCATAGGCCTGATAATCTTCAGCCTTTTCCATTTGATTGGCCTCTCTGAACATGCCCTTGATTGCACCCTAAAATCTTCGTTCGTCGGGTGACTTTGTCTATTGCCTTTGTGAGCTTCGTCGATTGCCTTCGGCCCTAGTTCTCATCTCAATTAGTCACAGTCTAAAATTTGTTCAGATTTCATTGATTGCTTTTAATTAAGTGAGATTAATTGTTTGAGGGTCCAAATCTATAAGATACGCGATTAAGAAGGCACTTTGTTATAAGGAAAGTTCATTGACTGAAAACATATATTACATGACATGCAAGAGCTGATGATGTAATTATTTTCTGCAACGGATCAAAACCTTCTTTAGAAAATCATGTCAAGTATCTTGAATGGTACCAAAAGTTCTCTGGACAGCTTGTTAACATTCATAAATCTTGTTTTATTACGGGGAAGAATAGTCATCGGGATGAAGAAATTGCTGCCATTACAGGTTTTGTTAAGCAAGAGCTGCCTCTTAAATATTTGGGTTGTCCTCTATATACGGGGAGGGGGGGGGGGAGAAAGAAAATCAGCCTCTTCTCTTCTATCATCCAGAAAATGGAAACTCGTCTTGCTTGTTGGAAAGGGAAGATTCTATCGTTCGGAGCTAAACTCACTTTAATTCAATCTTGTCTTGCAGCAATTCCTCTCTATTATATTTCGTTGATTGATCCTCCAAAAGGTGTTATTCATGCTATGGAACGAATTATTTCAAGATTTTTCTGGTGTGGCAGTGATGGTGAGAAAAATGTCATTGGATTTCTTTGAAGAATATGTGTTGGCCCATTGAAGAAGGTGGTTTGGGGTTACGTAAATTTGAAGACATGTCCATGGCTTTCGCTATGAAGTTATGGTGGCGTTTTCATACCACTAATTCTTTGTGGTGTTCTCTTATGACTGCCAAATATTGCAGAAACATTCACCCTATGGATGCAAATATCACTAGCTATGCGTCTCATATCTGGAAAAGGATGCTTGAAGCAAAAAATTTGGTGGAGGACAGATTAGCTTGGCGAGTGGGAAGGGGGAATATTACCATTAATGAACGATGGCTGGAATGTAATATGGGCCCCATTCCTTTTGAGCATATGGAGATTGCATCATTATTTGAGAATGGTAACCCTCGGGTTACTCACATTCGAGAAGTCTATGGCGAACATCTCCTAAATCTCATCCAATCTCAATCCATCTCTACATCGGACAAACCTGATGTTCCTATTTGGTTACCATCTTCTTCAGGTAAGTTCACAATTAACTCTGCATGGAGGGAATGTCATTCTAGTAGAGTGCGTTCGGCTACCTTTGCTTCTTGCTGGAATAAGTACATTCCAAAGAAGATTTCTGTCTTCCTTTGGCGTGCGTTGCATAATGGGCTACCAACGGATGATAGATTGCGATGTAAAGGAATCCATATTGTGTCTAAGTGTGACTGTTGTTTGGTGGCTCACGAGGAATCTGTTGGGCATCTCTTAGCTCATGGTGATATGGCTATTCGAGTGTGGGCTTATTTTAGTTCTTTGTGTGGTATCCGGATATTCTTGGGCAGCCTAAATCAAATTCTTATTAGCTGGTGGCAAGGTTCCTCAAGGCCTAAATCGAGTGTTACTAATTGGCTTTCTAAGCTTATCCCGGCCTTAATTTTTGGGAAGTTTGGTGTGCTAGAAACAAGTGCAGATTTGAAGGTCAGAATATGTGTTCTAATGATATCATTCATAAGGTTATCATTCAAACTTCTTCTATTGCCTCATCTTTCTCTCTTTCATTTATGGGTGGGTGTGGGGATAAGCATTTGCTGGAGTCTTTTAAGTTGAGGCTTAAACATTTCTCCACCCCTAATATTAGATTGGTGTTGTGGGAATTTCCTAATACTGATGAGGTAAAAATTAATACGGATGGAGTTTCTAGGGGTAACCCGGGCATTGCTTCTGGGGGTGGCATATGCAGAGATTGGAAAGGGGATTTTCTTTATGGTTTTTCTCATTATTATGGCCTTCAATCAAATATGATGGCTGAATCTATGGCAGCGAGAGATGGGCTTCTTCTAGCTTTAGAGCGTGGTTTTCATCGCGTCTGGCTAGAAGTAGACTCTCAGGTTTTGATGCGCATTCTCATTCGAGAGTATCATATTCCATGGGCTGTTTGGTATGTTATATCTCATATTCACCGTTTGATGGAACATCTGGAGATTCGGATTACTCATATTCTCAGGGAAGGCAATAAGGTTGCGGATGGCTTGACTAACATTGCTGCAAATGATGAAATGAATTATATATTCCTTTCCCTTAGTGATATTCCTCGTCATTGTAAAGGTTGTTTTGCTTTGGATAAGGCAAGATTTCCTAATGTTCGATTTCCTTAAGGCTTATGGCTAGATACCTTTTTAGACTTCTTTCTTTCTATTGTAGTCGCCCCTCCTTATTTTGTAAAGGACCATACGACTTGTGTATGGCCTCCTCCCTAGCTCTTTTTTTCCTGGTGGTTGAGGTTGTCATGTCCCCCACCATGTTTGTTTTTTTATTTTATTTTTAATAAATCCTAGGGAGGTACCGTCCTCCTTTCGCCAAAAAAAAAAAAAAAAAAAAAAAACATGACATGCAAGAAAATAAAAGCACGAAGAGAAAGACACACTCTGGACTTAGAAGAGAAAAAAGATGTGCGAGCATATTACTAAGCGGTACGCAAAAAGGGACAGGATTTGGAGTAGGGTCGGTGAGCCCAGTTACAAGCAAAAAGAGATTCACGCACTAGAGGCTAAAAATCTCCAAGAGTCAACAAAAGTGTCGCAGCCTTGCAAGCTAGCAAACAAAATGTTCATCCATTTATTACCTACGCCGTTGGAGTAAAAAGCAGCGGCCTCGGGAGTCTGTGAGCCCCAAGGAAAAACATTCCCTTATCAAAGTCATTTTTGAGGTTTACCGACCACCTCGTTATCGATAAGGTTCTGAATTGCATTCTTAAGAGACCAGCATGAATCTGTATCATGTCCAGGATATCGGTGGTATTTGCAGTACTCCAGGAAGTCCCAACCTTTAGCCAATGGCTGAGGTGCTCGATATTTCTCCATAGGTTTCAAAAGTCCTTGAGCAATCAAATCAGGCAAGATTTTAGACATTGGGGCACCCAAGTTGTCAAACACCCGATTTGCTGCCAATGTGGGCTTTTCTATGACCTCTTCATCAATGAGGTTTTGGATGGAATGCCGAAGAGAGAAACAATTATTGGTGTCATGGCCATTTGATTGATGATACTGGCAGTAGGCAGTAGACTCCCATCGCTTGGGTAGGTTGTTCGGTGGCTTGTATCTCTCCATCGGTTTCAGAAAGACTTTTTTCGTGAGGTCATGTAAAACCATAATCATTGGAGCATCAAGCTAATCAAAATGCTTATCATGGCGGCTAAACCTCCTCAAAATAAACTTATCCCTCCTTGGAGCAAATGCTAGAATTTGGGGAGTATTCTTAAAAGTTATGTTCTGGTTGCAAGACTTTGAGAACCAAGGCTTTGTATCATGTTCAAACTCGGTCATACACATTGCATTTTCCATTGAGGATTTTCCTTTTCCCAAACCCTGATGAAAGGAATGTGTTTTGATCCCAGTGTGTTGGACCATCTCAAGGAAGGAGGTAAAAGTTGGGATGTTGTCTTGAGTGGGGTTTGGACAAGTGTATAGTACTTGGTGAGAGGCTCCATCTTTGGGCAAGGTGGCTATTTCTTGTGGTTGAACATGGGATGCCATGGTTTTTGGAACAACAAGTGAATGGGAGTCTTTGAGTCCCATGCGACCTTCATTCTGCAAGAGGGCTGTCACATGGTCTATCATATCCTCTTGATGCACTTGGAAGATACTCATGTATTCTGTCTGGGCTTTCAATTGCTTCCCCAACCATTGCTCCATTGCATACCGCGGCTCAAAGTCAGATGAGCCCTCAGTCGAGTTTGATGATATCTGTTCTTTGTTTGCCATGATTGATGAAGAAAACCGGAGTGGAGATTTGATCAAATTGATGCTTGGAACATACCTTGAATGTCGCGCTAGAGAACAATAAGAATTCTCCCTCTACAAGATGGATGAAAAAGGAAACCTATTTTAGATTTTTTGGGAGAAGAAGCTTTATGTGAAAATTGGGGAAAAATTTATGAACTAAAGAAGCTAATTTTTTTATTTTTTTTTTCAAAATTTGAAGCGCAAGCAACGCACAAACCTATGAAAGCCGGACAAGCACCTTTCTTTGTTTTGACACGTATTTCTATTGAATCCTGGAATAGTGGATACCGTCTCCAAAGGACCAACGTTTTTCACCTGTAGTATTGGCCATCCAAGCCCCTAGCGAAGGGCCTATACTCTTTCTGGGATCCACCATTCGGTTACGATTTATGTGAGGGTATTGGCAATTTCAAGTCAATCCAAGAATTCCACATGATATCCACATTTGAGGTTGTTTATAACCTTTTGGGAACACATAGGATTGAAGGGAAATTGCTAGATAAAAACCGGCATGAAGTCAAGGACGTGTCATTTTGAAAACATGACTCGAGGCTTTGGAAGGGAAGGCTAGGATTACACCCATTGCAACGACAAGTAGGCGCGCTTTGGGGTGGGAATGTCAACCGCGGACCCTATCGGGAAGTCGATCATCTCCCTTATATCCTCGGGTAACACTCCCTAAGGTTTGTACAGTTCTAAATCGCAAGTTCAAAAATGTGCACGTGTGTGAGGTATCTACACTTTTGAAAATGATTTTTTTTGAAAGCAAGAAAGAAAAAAGAAAATCTTTTTTTTGTTTTTTTCATTTTTTCCAAAAAAAAATTTGTTTTTCATGTAAAGGGAAACATTCACCACGCATATATATACACATAAGAGGTAAAAGAAACGTCCCTGCAAAAAAGGTGTTAGGCATAAATATATACAAAGAAGGCAAAGCATATAAACCATGGCATGCACAAAAAATAGAGTCTAGCCCACTTAAAAAATATCCCCAGCAGAGTTGCCACTGTGAGAGCCCGCGCTCCGCGCTCGGTTTCACACAATGGTTTCCTCTCGAAGTTTTAAACAATTGCAAGAGTCGTCACCTCGCTTTATTTTAGGAAAAACAAAGACAAAACCTTTTGTTTAGAGAAAGTGGGTTCGGGGGCTATGTTACGAGAAGAGAAGGGGTTAGGCACTCACCTCGCCCGTGATGGTCTCTAGCATGCATGCCTCTTAAATTCATTTTATGCCTTGGTTTTTTTATGCCTTAACAAAAAATGGTGATTTTATATACAAAGGAGTCTTCCTATTTTAGGTATGTTTGCTTAAACTCACAAATGAGAGTCAGTTTGGGAGGACTCTCACTTGGTTTTGAAAATGGTTTTGAGCATTCATATCAAGTAAAGGCTAGCACAAAAGGGGTGGGGGATTATTATGTACAAATGGTGAAAAAATGGGAGACAAATCCCATATCAAAACAATGGTCCAAGTTCATGTCCATGCCCAGTTTATGGACTGTTGTCCATTCTCCTTTGATGTACCTGTGTCACAAGTTATTCAATCTGGAAATAAATGGTGAGTAATCCTTCCTAACATGTTAAACATCAACCATGATTTTTATCTTGATTTTAGGGGTATTTTATGATGTCCAAAATAGTTATGCAAGATGAATTCAAAAGCAGTCAAAACAGGAAACATGGTGTACATCCACAAAAGATCTATCATTTTCACCATGAAAACCTGGGAATTAGGGAAAACACCTAACATGAAACTTGTTCATAACATCTTAAATATTACGAAAGCCAAGTTTCAAATCCAGAAAGAAGGTTTAAGAAGGTCAAAATACCTCTGACATTTTAATGTCAGAACAGAAAATACATCAATCTGAAGTGCTATGAACATGAAAATATGATATTTACATTACCATTTTCCTCATTCTCGAACAAAATCTAGTTTATAGACAAAGGCCAAAAACCACGTTTTCTATGAGTAATGGAAGTGACAAGACAGAGTGGTCTGGACTCAAAACTTGATGGACAGTCACATACATCATGGAAACAATCATCAAAACCCAATCAAATGAAGGGCTATGAACATGAAATCTCGTGTGTGCATAGATATACATGTTAGTGACACAAAAATCATGGAAAATCACTTATTTATTCATGGCTTGATGATGTTTTGCTTTGAGAAAGACAAACATGGACAGATTGGGGGTTTATTATAAAACACATGATAGTCTTTGGAAAATCTCCCGAAATCAATAAATATGAACATACAACATACATAACATAGATAATATGTACAATATTTACATCATAACAAGTGATAACAACTGAATATTAATATCATAAACATTCATTTAACAAGAACATGGCAAAGAACATCAAACATTACATATTTGGTTCATCAATGGAGGTCTAACCTAACAAGTGGCTAGACCTCTTAACAAATTACATGAATATCTAAATTTTACATGTATGAATATTACAAGAAGAAATCTTTACCTAGGTTGTGCTTTCTTTGCTTCTAAGGAAAGACTTTTTTTGTTTTTCTTGAAGGTGTTTATGCTTGGATTGAGAATGTTTGTTGTGAGTTTGCTTGCTTGTATTATGTGGATGTTTAGAGTGAAGTTATGGTGGTGATATTGTGGTGTAGTAATGGTGTATGGACTGAGGTTATGAAGGTATGAAGTGAGTGTTGTGATGAAATCCATGTATGATAATCAAGTTTGGAACTAGAAAAAGTTCTCTCTCTAGAAACACACACTTAAGGGGAGATTACTGTGTGTATTCTTCCTCTTCTCTGCCCTAGGGTTTATCCCTAGGGTTCTTCTCGGTTTTGATGTCTTCTATGGCTTCCTTGTTCAATTCCATGAATTTTAGTACCAAAAATCCATACTTTAATCCAGTCTCTGATGCACTCTGACTTAACCCTAATGGCCCACCAGAATGTCATGCAAACCCTAGTACGGCTGATCTGAATGCACCGCAATCTCATAATCCTCCTCCACTCCTTGTTGGACAATCCTCTTTGCACGCTAATTCCCATACCTAGACATCCCCCATCAGCGTCAACCCTAAACCCGATGCTGTTCAGCAATCAAAATCCTTTGTGGATCTGTTCTCTACTCATCAATCTAATGCATTCCCCGTTGTTCCGTTGGCGACCTACAAAGGGACTCCTTCGTTGAAACTCTCCAAAGAGGCTATCGAACGCCTTATGAAGCCTTTCTCCTGGACGCTGATTGGTAAGTTCTCTCACGGGCGCCCTTCAATGGAAGATACGCGTATAGCCTTTGCTAAATTCCAGTTGAAAGGGACTTACAAGTTGGGTCACCTTGACTCAAAACACCTATTGATCCAATTATCTACCGAGGCTGATTACCAAAGACTTTGGATGAAAGAAGTATGGTATGTTATGAAATTCTCTATGAGGACATTGGCATGGTCTCTCTCTTGGCGTCCAGAGCAAGAATCCCCCCATTGTGCCTGTTTGGGTTGGCCTCCCAGGTCTTCCAATACATCTCCTCCACAAGTCGATTCTAATTTCATTGGCTAGAGCAATTGGAACGCCTTTGTCTTTGGATGAAGCAACTATAGATCTCTCTCGTCCATGTATTGCCAAGGTACTTGTTCAAGTTGATGTCACAAAAAAACTCCCTTCTGAGATCTTTATAGATTGTGATGATTTTTTGCCAAGTTTTTATCAAAAAATAGAATACGACAATCTCCCCAAATATTGTAAACATTTATATGTTCTTGGTCATGATATATCCCTTTGCAAGCGTGCTAACCCTCATTTGTAGAAACCACATGCCCCTAAAACTAATGGGGATGCCCCACATGCTGGAAAGGCCGTGTATCAAAAAAAGAAAGACCAAGTCAATGAGCCTCAAGTTAATGAGACTCCACCAGGCGGGGTCTACACCTTTTGCTGCGTTAGTCAATAATCTGGTGGACGAGGATGGGTTCACAAAAGTAAGACATAAGAAACATAAAAGCCGCTCAGCTTTTCCAACTGTTTAACTCTTTATTTGAGTATCCTTTTACTTCTCTTGCATTCCGTTTTAAATGCTAGCTATTATTAGTTGGAATTTGCGTGGTATTGCGAATGCTGCTTCTATTCGCACAATTAAAAGGTTGTTAAATAGTCATGGGGCTTCAGTTATTGCCATTTATGAACCAAAGCAACATCCAAGTACTTTGAATCAGTTTGTTAGAAAACTTAGTTGTGAAGTAGGTATATCTAATGATTGTGGTAGGGTTTGGATTTTATGGCGGCATGGGCTTCAGTGCACCCTCGCTCATTCTAGTGAGCAATCTGTTACGATCTAGATTTCTCATTCTTTATGGCCTGCTCTTGTCCGTCTCATGTGTGTGCATGCTTTTTGTAATAAATATGAAAGAAGGCTTTTTATGGGAAGATCTTATTCATCTCAGCTCTATTGATATGGCATGGATGGTTATCGGAGATTTTAACGTAGTTATGGATCAAACGGAAAAGGAAGGTAGGCGTCCCATTAAAGAGGGATCAGTTGCTGAATTTGCGGGTGCCATTCAAGCTTCTTCTCTCATTGATGCTGACTTTTTGGGTTCAAGGTTTACTTGGTGGAATAAAAGATTGGGTCGGAGATCAATTATGCAGCGGCTTGATAGGGCGTTTTATAATGATCAATGTTTTTTTTTTTTTTTTTTTTTTAGGCGAATGGAGGACGGTACCTCCCTAGATTTTATTACTAATAAAGAAATGGTACAAACATGGTGGGGGACATGACCACCTCAACCACTAGGAAAAAACGGGGGAGTTCTTACACAAGTCATAAGATCCTCTACAATAAAGAACTAAAACTAGCAATCAAATTATAAAGAAATCTAGCCATAAAACAAAACCTACTTGACCCGAATGTAAGGAGTCCTTGCCTTGTCCAAAGAAATCAGCCCTTTACATTGACGAGGAAGATCATTGACCGAAAGAAACTCAGCATTATGCCCATCATCCGCTGCCATATTTGCTAAAGAATCAGCAACACTATTTCCTTCTCGAAAAATATGGGATACTCGAACATCCATACTATCCATTATCCAGTGAACGTGAGAAATGATATACCAAACAACCCAAGGAATGTGGTATTCCTTAATAATAATACGCATAAGGGCTTGGGAATCAAGTTCTAACCAAACTCGGTGAAACCCTCTTCTATGAGCTGCAAGAAGACCATCTCACACGGATGGTGTCTCTAGAGGTAATCCTGGAATCTCTTCGGGGGTGGTATTTTTTGAAATTCCCTTGGAAATCTTGTGTTTTCTTATGGAAATTTCTATGGTATTAGAACCAACTTATGGGCCGAGACCAAGGCCACATTAGATGGTTTAACCTTAGCTATGGAGTTCAATATGGTCAGTGTTTGGCCAGAGGTGGATTCTGAGGTTCTGGCCAAGATTATCACGAAAGTCTATCATATACCATGGGAGATTTTTTACATGATTCGACAAATTCATCACCTAATGGATTTTATAGACGTTCGGGTCTCTCATATTCTACGCCAAGGTAACAAGGTGGCTGATGGATTGGCAAACATGGCAGCGGATGTCAAGTCCCCTTTGGTTTGGTACCCGGATAACTTGCTCCCAGCTGCTTGTAATGGTGCTTTTGTGCTTGATAAAGCTGGAATCCTTCCTATCCGCCCATTGTTAGAATTGATGGCTAGGTTTTTGTTTTATCTTATTGTTAGATTGCTTTTACTGTCCCCTCCCCCTTTTTGTAAAGGTGCTTACATATTGTGTAAGTCCTTCCCCCTTGCTTTTCCTTGGTGGTTGAGGTGGTCATGTCCCCCACCATGTTTGTATTTAATTTTCATTTTTAATAAAATCTAGGGAGGTACCGTCCTCTTTTCGTTGAAAAAAAAAAGAAAAGAAGACCATCTCAAGCAGCCATAGCTTCTGCCATCATATTCGATTCCACACCATAAAAGTTAGAAAAACCATAAATAAACTCCCCATAATGATCACGGAAAACCCCACCTCCCGAGGCTATACCCGGATTTCCCCTTGAAACACCATCCGTGTTAATTTTGAGCTCATTAGGGTAAGGAGCCTCCCACAAAACCATTTTAATGTTCGAAACTTTAGGAGGAGAAGCATGTAAATGAAACAAATCTATTAACTGAGAGTCATTAAAGGACCGGGCAAAAGAAAGGGAGAATGCCGAAGCAATAGTAGATACCTGAATTCTGACCTTGTGAATAATAGAATTAGACTTCATAGTTATTCCTTCAAATCTGCTATTGTTTCGAGAAAGCCAAATTTCCCAACATATGAGAGCTGGGATGATCATTATAAGCCATTTAACAACAGGGGAAGAGGATTTGCAGCCACACCACCACCGAACAAGATGCTGATTAAGGGTACCACTATAATGATCAATGGCTTCACATGTTCCATGGTACTTCTATTACCCATCTAAATAAAACTTGTTCTGATCATTCCCCTATGTTTGTCTCTATCCAAGTTGCAGCTAACCAAACAATAGGTTCTTTCCGTTTTATCAATGCTTGGATTCAGCATCCTAAGTTCAAGGACGTTGTCCATAATTCTTGGCAAGATTGGATTGATGGCAGACCTATGGTTTGTTTTGGGAAAAAATTAGCTCGGTTGAGAAAAGTTTTGTCGCTTTGGAATAAACAAGAGTTTGGGAGAGTTGACCAACAAGTGTTGCAAGATGAGGATGAGGTTTTATTACATGAAGCTGAAGTTGAGCGTAATCCTACGGAAGAGAATCGTGAAGCTCTAAATTTATCCTAGGCTAACCTCCTTAATAAGTTGAATATCGAGGACTCTTTTTGGCGGCAGAAAGCAAATATTAAGTGGGTTCAGGAGGGAGATCGAAATACAAAATTTTTTCAGGCTTATGTCAAGAAAAGGAGACAGAAACTGTATTTACATCGCATTAGAGATGGAGATGGCAATCTTCTCTCTTCTAAGAATGAGATTCAAGATGAAACTGTAGATTTTTATCAAGCTCAACTCACGGCTGATCAAGGGCCAGATCCGAATGAGGAGCTCCTTAATGTTATCCCTTCTCTCATCACAAATGAAGAAAATATTTCCCTTACGGCTGTCCCTTCTATGGAGGAAATTTTTAATGTTATTCGAGATATGAATGGGCAAAGCGCTGCTGGTCCGGATGGATTCACGGGTGTTTTCTATACTTCTTACCGGGATATTATTAAAGAAGACTTATTTCAAGCTATTAAAGAATTTTTTTGTGGCTTTGAAATGCTTAGAAGTTGGACTAGCACGCTGATTGTGACTATTTCGAAGGTAGATAATCCCTCTTCTTTCTCTGATCTCCGTCCTATAAATTTATGCAATTTTTAGAACAAAATTATTACTAAGCTTCTCACGGGGAGATTAGGGTCAATTTTACCTCGGATCATTTCAGCCAATCCAAGTGGTTTTGTTCGTGGGAGACTTATTCAAGAAAATGTCTTATTAGCTCAAGAAATGATGCAGTCGCTCAAAAAGAAAGTTCGGGGTTCAAATATTGCTATTAAGTTGGATATGGCTAAGGCTTATGATCACATCTCTTGGGTATCTTTGATCAAAGTGTTGAAACAATTTGGTTTTTCGGTTGAGTGGGCAGATATGATCTACTGTTGTATTTCTTGTTGCTGGTTCTCTATCCTTATTAATGGGGAAACTTGTGGTTTCTTTCATTCCACTCGGGGGCTTCATCAAGGAGATCCTTTATCTCCTAGCCTCTTCATTATTGCAGCAGAAATTCTTAGTAGAGGTCTGAATTTTCTTCATGAATCTCGAGATTGGCTTCGGTTTCGATCTCATCCAGGTCTGAATTTTCTTCATGAATCTCAAGATTGGCTTCGGTTTCGATCTCATCCTCATGTTCCTGTTGTCTCTCATCTATCTTATGCCGATGACATTATCATTTTTTGTAATGGCTTGAAAGAGTCCCTTGAGCTGCATAAGACATGCCTTGCAGCTAGTGAGTGTAGGGAAATCTTGCTTTGTGACTGGCAAAAATGATGCTACAAGGGATGCTATTATAATTGAGGTTACTGGGTTCCAAAAGAAAGAGCTTCCTTTAACTTACTTGGGTTGTCCTTTATACTTGGGAAGAAAGAAACTAAGTCTGTTTGCCCCTATTATTCGAAAGTTGGAAGCAAAGTTGGATGCTTGGCAAGGTAAAATTCTTTCTTATGGGGCTAAGGTGACTCTTATATCCTCTTGTTTGCAGTCCATTCCGTTATATTTTCTTTCAATTATTGTCCCTCCGAAAGGTACTTTTAAGGCCATGCAACGCCTTATTGTGAATTTTTTTTGGAATGGTTCGGACGGTGATCACGCACAAAAAGTGATCAAGGCCGGAACGGCGGTGTTTGGATACCCAGAACGCTAGTTAAGACCTGCAAAATGAACACCGTGAGCTTAGCCGGGGTTGCACCGGCGAAGACCCTCCGGCGTGAGAGTAAATTAGTCCGCTCAAGAATGAAATATGGAGAGTAAAAACGAATGAGAGAATGAACCTGCGAAATAGATGATGGACTCCCCCCTTATAGGAGGTTGGCCTTCTCTCCAAGTTATGGATAGGATGAGGTAAGCTTTGTCCTTGTGTGAAGTCACTCAAGTCATCCTTATCCATAGTAGGGTTTCGAGTTGGGGTCTGAAGCCCAACTAGCCTTAGTGGGCCAGGCCCAAGCAGAAGGGAGCGGTCACTGGGATCTTCTAGAAACCTCGACTGGTTGGTCGTCACGAGCTGGACCAACGACCTAATTGACTGGGTAACTTCCTTGTCTGTAGGTCGGTGCTACTAGCTCGGCGCATTACACGAGCTGGAACGGCTTGACAGGCGAGCTGGTCTTTGAATACTTTTAACAGATTCTACTTGACCTCCATCCTAGATCGGTGGACGAGTTGGGCTCAAGCGTTAGGCCCATCCGTGGGCCAGCCATGACTATGCCCGGTCAATCTCAAAGGCGCCCTGTAAGGGTGATTCCTTTCAGACGGCTTGAGGAAATGTCATTGGATTGGGTGGAAAAAGATGTGCTGGCCTAAACATGAAGGTGGTTTAGGCTTTCGATCTTTTGAAAGTATCTCCACATCTTTTGCTATGAAGCTTTGGTGGAGATTGCGTGGTTATGACTCTCTTTGGGCCTTCTTTATGCTTCAGAAATATTGTTATAGTATTCACCCCATGGATGCTACCATCACTTCTTATGCTCCCACATTTGGAACGTATGCTTGGGGTTAAAGACCTTATGGAAGACAGAATTGGATGGCGGATTGGAGATGGATATATTTCCATGCATGAGAGTTGGCTGGATGGTCAAATGCCCCCTCTCCCTTTTGAGAATGTTCAAATCTTTAATCTTTTTCAGCATGGCATTCCGAGACATGATTTCATTTGTGAGCATTATGGTGTTCAATTGCTGAATTTGATTAATGATCAAAAGGTCATTTTGTCGGAACAATCTGATAGAATTATTTGGAAACCTTCCTCCTCGGGCTCTTTTTCTACAAAATTTGCTTGGTCGGAATGCCGAACCCCAAGACCTAAAAGTTGGTTTTCTCCTCTATTTGGCATAAGCATATTCCTCTCAAAGTCTCAATTTTCGCTTGGAGGGCTCTTCTAAATGGCATTCCTGTTGACACGACTCTTCAACA
The DNA here is from genome assembly GCA_026119855.1 of Campanula takesimana. Lineage (NCBI taxonomy): Eukaryota > Viridiplantae > Streptophyta > Magnoliopsida > Asterales > Campanulaceae > Campanula > Campanula takesimana. The sequence goes on from JAOWBW010000153.1 coordinate 759,442, forward strand.
TAAAGGTATTTTTCTTGCTTCCCAATTGTCTTGCTGTGATAATTCTTCCATCGAGTTTGTCACCCATCTCCTGTTTCATAGTGATCTTGCTCGGCATGCATGGAATTTCTTTGGTCATTGTTTAGGCATTCCCATCCGGTTTGGGAATCTTCATCATATTCTATGTTCTTGGTGGTACGAAAAGCCTTGTAAAGCCTACCCTTCTCTCTTGGGCATGTAAAATTCTTCCAACTCTTATAATCTGGAAAGTTTGGAAATAAAGAAATAAGTGTGTGTTTGAAGACATCAAGCCCAACAAACACGTTCTTGTTCAGTCCATTACGGGTGATGTGATTACCATTGTTAAAGGCTTTTAATATTCAGCTTGCTTTCCTCCCTTCTGAGATTCACATAAGGGATATGTTCAAAACCTCTATGCCATTGTTCATCTCTCGAGTGAGGGTTGACGTTTGGGAAAAGCCTTCTAATAATCAGTTCAAGCTGAATACGGATGGGGTTTCTCGTGGCAATCCTGGTATTGCTTCGGGAGAAGGTGTTATTCGCAATTGTAATGGTGATATCATTATAGCTTTTGGCAAATTTTATGGGACAGCAACAAACATGTGGTCCGAAGCTCAAGCTGCTTTAGATGGGATTCAGTTGGCGACCGACCTTGGCATTCATAATTTATGGCTTGAGGTAGACTCTGAGGTTCTCATGAAAATCATTACTTAGGTATAGGGATGACCAACGCCGGTTCCGGTTCCGGTTCGCCATTTATGTGAACCTTAACCGGCCCTTGGTTACACCGGTTCCAGTTCCGGTCATCACAATCCGGTACCGGTACGGTTCCGGTCCGGTTTCAGTTCGGTTCCACACTACATTTTTTTTATTTTTTTATCATATAATAATGAATAAACAGGTTAAATTTATTGAAAAACAAGGGATTTTTTTATTTATCATACAATAATGAATAAACATGTTAAAATTTATTGAAAAACAAGGGATTTTTATTTTTTTTAATGGAAACGCCGGTCCGGTTCCGGTTCCGATTCGTCATTTATGTGAACCTTAAACCGGCCCTTGGTTACACCGGTTCCGGTTACTCCGGTTCCAGTTAACTCGCCGGTTCGCTCCGGTTCCGGTCCGGTTCCGACATCCCTACTAAGGTATATCACATCCCCTGGCACATTCACTATATAATTCAGAGAATTCATCAACTTATGTCTCTCATTGATCTCTGGATATCTCATATTCTCAGAGAAGGTAATCGGGTAGCGGATGGTTTGGCTAATAAGGCTGCGTCTTCTAGGTCTATCTTTTTTTGTTACATCCCTTTGGACCTTCCTAAGGAATGTAAAGGAGAGCCTTTATGTTGGACAAACTGGACACCCCTTCTATTCGGCATAGATAGCTTAGCATGGCTAGTTTACTTTTCCTTCTGTTATTTTGTTTTCTAGATTCCCCATCCTTTTTGTTGAGGCTCTTACGGCTTGTGTAAGGCCTTCCCCTAGTGCCTCTTTTAGGTGGTTGAGGTTGTCATGTCCCCCACCTTTTTTGTACTTGCTTTTTATCTAATAAAATCTAGGGAGGTACCGTCCTCTTTTCATTAAAAAAAAAGTATGAAGTGAGTGTTGTTGGGAGTGGTAGAGGGAGAAATATGGAGAGTGTGTGTTGAATGGAGTGTGTGGTGAATGTGTATGTGATTCTTGTTCTCTCTCTTTTTTTTTTTGGCGAAAGGAGACGGTACTCCCTAGATTTTATAAATAGAAGGAAAAAGGTACAAAATAAAGGTGGAGGAAAATAAAGGTGGAGGACATGACAGCCTTAACCACCGAAAAATAAAAAAACTAGGGGGGAGGTCTTATACAAGCCATAAGAACCTCAACAAATAGGAATGGGACCTAACCAAAAGGAAAGGAAAAAATACATTAAAAAAACCATAAGAAAAGAAATATCCCTGGGCCTATATTCAATTTTATTCCCTTCCCGAAATATATGAGTGACTCTAACTTCCATAACATGCATGAGACGATAAATAGCATGGATAATATACCAAACCTCCCACGGGACTTTGTACCTTCGGCTAAGAATGAGCGATAAAACTTCTGACTCTACTTTAAGCCAAACCTAGTGAAAACCAAGACGAAGTGCATGAGATAGACCATCAAAAGCTGCTTTAGCTTCAGCCATCATGTTGGAACCAGCCTCATAAAACCGAGCATATCCAAACACAAACTGCCCTAAAGAATTCCGAATAATACCCCCACCTACTGCAATTCCAGGATTACCTCTAGAAACCCCATCCGAGTTTATCTTTACTTCAAAAGATATGGGAGGAATCCAATGGACTGATTTTACTTCTTTAACCCTTTTTACCCGAGGCTTGAACATGAAAAAACTAGCAATGTCTCCTTCAAACAAACCGGCAACAATGGAAAGGTTATGAGCCAAAAAAATATCAATAACGAACCTTTGAATATTTTGAATAACAAGCATATATCTCGGTTGAACATAATTAAATCTATAAGAATTGCGCATTTTCCATACCTCCCAACAAATAATTCCAGGAAGAACATGAATAAGCCATTTTTCACCCTCACTCAAATTATGGATGTTATAATCATGCCAAGACGTCATTCTTTGTGAGAAAGAAGCGCCCATATAGCGAATGCCAACCATGTCCCCAAAAAACTACCATACTTTAGTAGCAATATTACCATGAAGAAGAATGTGGGAGGATGATTCAATAGAGGGGAGAACACAACAATGACATTTAGAGACCAAGGAAATACCTTTCCGCTGAATATTATCATCCGTTGGAAGAGCTGAATGAAGAACTTTCCACAAGAAAATTGATACCTTGGACGGAATATATTTTGACCAGCACCAAGAATAAACCCTACAAGAAACCCGAGAAATTCTACACTCCTTCCAAGCTGATGTGATAGAAAACTTTCCCGAACTAGCGGGGCTCCAAAAAGGCTCATCGGACAAATCAGAAATATGAATATCATGCTTTTGAATGGCGTCTAAAATTTGCTGTCCAAGAAGGCCTCGGGCATGCTCAATTTGAAGATTTCCATTCTCAAAATGAGAGAAAATTTGAAAGTGATCAATAGTGGCTGGAATCACCCTTAATGTTGATTTGAATGAGCAAGTTGCTGGAAGATCTTCAAGGCTGATAGAAGATCACAGGGGGAGCCGTACGGTTTGTACAATGGAGTACACCCCCTATGGATCCGTACGGTGGTTGTGGAGGATATGGAGAATCCCTATCTTGCCACGTGTCGCGCTCCGATTGGACCACCTAAAATTCAATGCCCAACCACTTGCTGCCACATGATGAATGGTGGTTGGGTCTCATTATGCCATGGTTGGACTCCTTTAGACGTGTATGACTACAATTCTTGTTCCGGTATTGGTTCCGCAATAGTCCAAGTTTTGTCCGTGTGCGCGCACTCCGGTGTCCCGGTTGTCCGCGGGCTCAACATGAAAGTTGCTTGAAATAATCTCATAGTCACGTCCGTCTATCGGAAATACGTTTATAAGTAAGGGATAACAATTATATATTTTTAAATGCATAGAAAGGACGGTAATGAGCAGTGCTAGGGGTGTAGGCCCGGTTTGTGTCCCGCAGCTCAAAAATTGAAGTACATGTGTCTGTTCACTCATTTTTTTTCGCTCGGATCATGAATTTGAAGTCTGTTAATCCATTCGATGCACCTATAAGTCTCACACCACTCCCGCGAAGCCAAATCTGGGGTTCTAGGTCAATTTTAGGGTTTAGACCGGTCAAAAGGGTTTGTCAGGGCTGCGAGATCGGGGTGTCTATAGCCACCATTCCATTGGATTTATTGGTTGAAGTTTCTTCCCACGCTTTGGACGTAGGTTTGGGGTATTCACCAGGTACTCCTTGAGGTGACCGAATGCAATTTCACACCCTGAACTCCAGCCTTTATCCGAACATTTCTCCATTTCTCTTAGTATTGGCTCTTCTATTCTTTTAAGATGACCGAGGTATCGGAGTAGTCCTATGAGTTTTGTTCATTTATTTTTGTTACGGGGAGGTTACATCTCCAAGATGGCTTGAATCTTTCTTGGGTCGGCTTCTATATCGCACTTAGTGACCATGTTGCCTAGAACTTTCCCTCGACTGACCCCAAACGTGTACTTGGCGAGGTTCAAACGTATGGCATGCTCTCTCAATCTGTTGAAGAATTTCTAAGGTCTACTAGGTGCTGACCGTCGAATCCCTTTGAATGCACAATCATGTCATCCACATATACCTCTATCTCCTTATGGATCATATCGTGGAAAAAAGTGGTGATTGCTTCTCAATTTCTTCTTTCATTTGCAGAGACCATTCTGGCTTGATGCGGCGTAATTTCTGTTTGACCGGCTTGGCATCTGGAGCTATTGCGATTTTGTGCTCTATAATTGCGTTGTCTAGCCACGACATGTCCTTGTAAGACCATGCGAACACATCCACATACTCCTTGAGAAGCTCGATCAATGCTTCCTGTTCGGCTCTACTAAAGAAGCTTTCGATTTGTGTTTCCTTTGACTCGGCTTCGGTTCCCAAATTCCCACATGTGAGCACCTCATCGGTAGCTTTGGATTGAGTTTCCTTTTGGTTAATAACCTGTTCTGAAATCTCTTTTATGGTTCATCAATTATAGTGTCTGTGTCGGCCTCTTCTAATGAATTTTTATCAACTAAGTGTATATCATTTAGTGGATTATTAGTTAATTTATTAGTTAAAAGAATGGCTATGGAGGGATTGGAAAGTTCTAGAGTTTCATTCATAACGAAGGGAAATACAGTGTTTGCGACAAGGTCATAGTCTTCAGACGTGAGGTTATCAAACTTAGAGGAAGACTCAAACTCAAAAGTCAAAGTGAGTGACAGGGGATTCCACGGGAGAAATAGTAGGAAGAGGAGTAAGCTCCAATGTTTCGATCATGAACCTCGTAGTTGCTATGGGTCATCCAAATGCGCACCAATTCTTTAGCTTGCCCTCCATGGGTACCACCAATGTCCTTAGATCCACGTTACTCTCTGACCCGTCTTCAATCACAGCAACCATGTCATCGTCCATGCCAGTGCTCCCAAGTGTTAGAGTAGATATTAGCCATCCCAAGTCTCAATCAAGTCCGGAATCTCTGTATTACCCACCATTGGCTCGTCGAGGGACACAAACTCAAGTTGATCAGCTAAGTACTTTGCAACTTTTATGGTGTACTCGTTCTGAAAGGTCGTGACTCTGCCCATAGACTGGCGAGGTTCCATGTAAGTCAGCTTCAGGTTAGAGCGGTCGAATTCTACATCTCTGAAGATCTCAAATCCTTTCTGCAACTTTCTAGTGTGATCAAACCATTGTTCTGCGAACTCTAAACAAGAAAACTCCATGCGTTCTTTAACATAGTATCTATGAAGGGAAGTCTATGACTTGAAATTCAATAGGTAGGATCTTAGTTCTGGCCAAGATGTGTAAGGTTATGATGCCTTAAACTGACGGCATGTTGAATCGTAGGATTTGATGGTTTCAAATCAGTGGCGCTTACTCCGACTACGTCTATCATCCTTGTGGGCAGGATGTTGATGGAAGATCCATTGTCAACAAACACTCGAGGGATCTTCTTCCCATCTACCTCGACATGTGGAATGGCTCGTTGTTGAGTCCCAAACACTGGTATGTCTAATTCTGAGAACGTGATGATGTTCCCAAAATGGATGTTCCTAATCATTTGTGTGACATTTTCTGGGGTAGTATTTGATGGAACCATAGTGGCTCAAGCATGAGACGGTAAGCAAGGGATGAGTCCTTTTCTATATCGTCTTGTGTGGGCTCCTTGCCAAAGACTTTCTTGGTACCTTTGGGATCAGATTGATACACATGTCCGGATCATGTATGGAGACAAACTTATGCTCGTAGCTTGTCTAGGGATGATAGTGGCGCTTCATCATTGGAAGATGGAGTTTCTATTTTCTTTGCCTCCTTGAAAATTTTGGTCAAGGAGAGGGGTTGGTTAGGCTTGGAGCCTTCTGTGCATAAGGCATCTAATTCACTAGCTAACTCATCTAAAGACAGCATGTAGCAAGAAATTCATCGTTATTAATAGAATCTGAAGTACAAGTTTTCTTATCATCATGTGCCTCGTAGTCTCCCATAACCGGCTCGATCAGATCAGCGAGGACTTCCTTTTCTAAATTAAGTAAAGTAGTCTTAGGGTCCTCTACGAAACCATCAAATATCAAACTCTGAACATCCCTCTTTCGTAGTGGGTATTCCTTAGTAGCATGACCTGTTCATCTGAATGGAAAAACTTGGTTAGGTCCTATCCTTCTCGAGGTAGATGGCTTTTGGGTGGCACGATCAAATTTTCTTGCAATATTATTTTCAGCACATCGGTCATTGTTAGCTCCAACATTCTGATGGTATCTTCGAGTTCTTGGATAGTGATGTCATTGCTGGCATTCTCGATCTGGTTGGCGTCTCTAGCAATAGCCTCCCTAGGATCCTCTATGAACCTAAAGTGTGTGAGCCTTTGCATGACTTTCTTGAAGGGAAAGCATTCGTCAGTTGTATGACCAGTACACTCGTGGTAGTGGTAGAATTCGAACATGTTGCTTTAAGGATGAGGCAGGTATCCTTTTAGCGGCTTGAGTAGTCCTTTTACAACAAGAACTTGGAGTAGCTTGCTCATGGTGATTCCCGACTTCTCAAAGGCATGGACAAGCTCTATGATGCTAATCTCACTAGTTTGAACCATATTGACCCCACCATTATTATTTGATTCCCCTCACGAGGCGATCTCTTGCGATCTCTAGGGTTTATCTTCTAAGGCTGCCGCCGGCAGCTTGATCCGGCTCCCTCTTGCTTCCGGCCATCATGGCCACTTCATCTTTGACAGATCCAAATTGTTATCCTCCTCTCCAGCACTGTAAACCTGGCCAATCCACGATCATTCCTAATGCTCTTGCTAGCACATCCGCAAACCCTAACCCTACGTTGCATGGAGGCGGCGCTATTGTAAACCCTAATCCTGTTGATGCGGAAGGTAAGAACGATCCTTCTTCTAACAAATCCTTTGCGTCATTAGTTGCTCAACCACGTATGCCTCCTATTCATGATATCCCTCTTCTCCCTGCTGCTACACATAAAGGCTTTCCATCTCAGAAACATGGAGGTAGTATTCTGAACAAGACGACTGAGGAGGCTAATGAGATTATTGATGAGTTGGCTAAGAGTACTCAGACACATGGCAGGAGGCCAAGTTTCAGACAGGTCAGTGCTATGAATTCTAGTAGTGGTGTGACAAGTAAGCTTGAGACAGATGTTGAGGACCTTAAGGGGATGATTAAGCAATTGTTTATGGGTCCACCACAGAGTCAGCAGTACCAGACTAATCAGTATCAGTACAGACCACCGTTCAAGCAGCAGCAGCAGTATCAGAGTACCCCTCATAGACAGTCTACAGATAATATGATTCACTCCTTAGCACAATCGGTGAGCATGATGAATAGCAATTTCCAGCAGTATCAACAGAAGATCGATGCGAGTATCGGTAATCTAGAAAGACAGATTGGTCAGATAGCTGATGCAGTTGGGAGATTAGAGGCTAGAGAGGCAGAGAAAGTACATTCTAGAATAGAACCGAACCCTAAGCAGAGTGCATGTGCCATGACTTTGCGCAGTGGTAAGGAGATTGGGAAAGAAGTTATACCGGAGGAGCCAGTGATTGAGGTTGAGGAGGTTGTGCCTACTGAGAAGACCCTGGAGGAGTGGAAGAAAGCTACACCAGAGCCCACAATTTTTGAGACGGATGTTCCATTTCCTGAGGCATTGAAAAGATCGCGAGAACATGAGGCTGACAAGGCTATCTTTGACACTTTCAGGAGGCTAGAGGTAAACATCCCATTTTTAGACTTGTTGCAGACTGTCCCGAGATATGGTAAATTATTGAAGGAGTTATGTATATTGAAGAGGGATCAGAAGGCGAGAAGTCAGAAAAAAGTGAAGATGAAAGAGCACGTGTCTGTGGTCTATCATAAGAAGATGCCCAAGAAGTGTAGTGATCCGGGTATGTTTGTTATTCCTGTTTCTTTGGGTGATGATTCTGAGCATATGGCGATGCTTGACTTGGGTGCTTCAATCAATGTCATACCTTGTGCATTGTTTGAAAAGCTCAAGTTGGGACCGCTACAGGATACTAGGGTGGTAATTCAGTTGGCGGATAGGTCGAATGCATACCCTAAGGGGAAGGTTGAGGATGTGCTTGTTCGGGTTGGTAAGTTCATATTCCTTGATGATTTTTATGTTTTGAAAATGGATATGGATCCTAAGGCTCCCATTCTGTTAGGGAGGCCATTTATGTCTACGACTCATACTAAGCTAGATGTGTCGAATGGTTCATTGACTATGGAGTTCGATGGGGATTTAATGGAGTTCAATATTTTTGACTCCAAGAATGACCCTGAGGATGTTCGTGGTTTATGTTTCATTGGTTTAGTTGAGTCAAAGGTAGAGGATGTGTCCAATATTTGTAGTGGGGATGATGATGTGCATAATGGTTTAGAGATACCGGCCGTAAAACATGGACCAAGAAAGGTGAAGAATCTTCCTGAGCACCGAAAGCATGCATTTGGAGGTGAGGAAGAATTGATGATGGCTAGTGGTCCGATGGAGATGGAGAAGCATGGAGGTTTGAGCACGATGAACAAAAAGAAGAAGGGATTCATGAAGACAATTCGAGCTCAAACGGGGTGGAGTGTGCACTAATGAGGTACCATGTATTCCCTCACGTTTAAAATGTCCTTATTTTTTTATTCACTTTTACACACTGAATACACTGTGTAGTTTAAGCGTGGGGGAAAGATTTGTAGTTGTATAGTATGCATTGTTATTTCTAGATAGTTAAAAAAATGAAAAAAAAAAAAAGAAAAAAAAGATTAAAAAAATAATAGAGAGGCTAAGTGAAAACCCGAAAGGGCGCTTAGGAAAAAGGTGAGGTTTAAGTAATAAAATATCTTACATTCACCGGAGAGAAGACATAAGGGGGGTTTGGAGTTTTGGATAGGATATACACTATTGGAGTAGGAGGTTCGGATAGTGGAGTTTAGGTTAGAAATCCTCGTTCTTTTCTTGGAGATATAAGGGGGTGTTGGTGTTTTGTTACGAGGTAAGTTTTGTGTTTAATTAAAAATCATACATAAACTTTATTTTATGAGGGAGATTGTAGTGTGAGATAAGCGTGGGGGAAATGTAGGACATTTTTAGTTCCCCTTGGCTTTTGAGTGGACATTTAGTTTGGATACTTTTTATTATGGTGTTGGTATCGAATTAATGTCATTTTTATTATTTCTTTGAGGAGTTATAAGGAGACGGAGTTTCTACACTTCGATTTTATTTATTGATGTTTGATTGGTGGTTTAGAGGAGACTAGGAATCATTTTTTTCCATGCTACACTAAATAGACCGGTGTTTAGAGGGGGGTTAGGATTTTACTCAGGGACGAGTAAAGGTCTAAGCGTGGGGGAATAGTTAGTACTTTCTTTCTTATCGAGGTGTGATGCACACCAAGACCCTAGAGCTGATATCCATTACGCCACTATCGGGTGATCTGGATTCCAAACAAACATTCCCACAAGGATATGTTCCGGGATTGATTTTAGGTTCACCATATTTGCTTTTGACATTTCTACTCTCATGCCATAATGATTATCAGTATACCCCCTCCGTCCCACCTCACTTGAGACCTAAGAGGTAGGCATGGTAACTAAGAAAAAAGAATAAAAAAAGTAAAATGTGTGGTAGAAAATGAAGAGAGATAATGAGTGGGGTTAAAAGTTGGTTGATTGAATAAATTGTGTGGTGGAAAAAGAAGAGAGAGAATGAGTGGGTGGGGTTGATTGAATATAAAATTATAAAAAGATTGCCATTTTAGGTGGTCTCAAGTGAAGTGGGACGACCCAAAATGGAAATAAGTCTCAAGTGAGGTGGGACGGAGGAAGTATTTCATACTACGTTGGAGATCTTTTTTACCAGACATATTGAACCAGTCATGGATAAAGGCAATTGGAGCAGGGTAAATAAACGCCTGATTTTGGTTTTTGATCATTGTCGGAGGGAGATATGAGCACAGCCTTCAGAACATTATTACCATATGATTTTTATGCTTACGAGATGAAAACATTTGCATCCATCGGTGATATGGGAGAAACCACTGAAGCATGCTTCAGAGATGGAAAGCCTTTATGTGTAGCAGCAGGAAGAAGAGGGATATCATGAATAGGAGGCATACGTGGTTGAGCAACCAATGACACAAAGGATTTGTTAGAAGAAGGATCGTTCTTAGCTGCCGCGTCAACAGGATTAGGGTTTACAATAGCGTCGCCTCCATGCAACGTAGGGTTAGGGTTTGCGGATGTGCTAGCAAGAGCATTAGGAATGATCGTGGATTGGCCAGGTTTACTGTGCTAGAGAGGAGGATAACAATTTGGATCAGTCAAAGATGAAGTGGCCATGATGGCCGGAAGCAAGAGGGAGCCGGATCAAGCTGCCGGCGGCAGCCTTAGAAAAGAAACCCTAGAGATCGCAAGAGATCGCCTCGTGAGGGGAATCAAATAATAATGGTGGGGTCAATATGGTTCAAACTAGTGAGATTAGCATCATAGAGCTTGTCCATGCCTTTGAGAAGTCGGGAATCACCATGAGCAAGCTACTCCAAGTTCTTGTTGTAAAAGGACTACTCAAGCCGCTAAAAGGATACCTGCCTCATCCTTAAAGCAACATGTTCGAATTCTACCACTACCACGAGTGTACTGGTCATACAACTGAAGAATGCTTTCCCTTAAAGAAAGCCGTGCAAAGGCTCACACACTTTAGGGTCATAGAGGATCCTAGGGAGGCTATTGCTAGAGACGCCAACCAGATCGAGAATGCCAGCAATGACATCACTATCCAAGAACTCGAAGATACCATCGGAATGTTGGAGCTAACAATGACCGATGTGCTGAAAATAATATTGCAAGAGAACTTGATCGTGCCACCCAAAAGCCCTCTACCTCGTGAAGGATAGGACCTAACCAAGTTTTTCCATTCAGATGAACAGGTCATACTTCTAAGGAATACCCACTACTAAACAGGGATGTTCAGAGTTTGATATTTGATGGTTTCATAGAGGACCCTAAGACTACTTTACTTAATTTAGAAAAGGAAGTCCTCGCTGATCTGAACGAGCCGGTTATGGGATACTGCGAGGCACATGATGATAAGAAAACTTGTACTTCAGATTCTATTAATAATGATGAATTTCTTGCTACATGCTGTCTTTAGATGAGTTTTTTTTTTTTTTTTTTTTTTTTTTTTTTTTTGGCGAAAGGAGACGGTACTCCCTAGATTTTATTAATAGAAAAAAGAAATACAAAAGAGGTGGGGGACATGACGGCCTTAACCACCTGAGAAATTAAATGCTAGGGGGGAAGCCTTACACAAGCTGTAAGGTCCTCTACAATAAAGGGAAGGGGATTAAAAAATACTCTAGCCTATCTAATCCGAATATAAGATGTAGAGAGGCGATCTAACACAAGGGGGCCCTTGCAATCAGAAGGAAGGGCATCAAAAGAGTAATATAGAGTATTCGCACGAGATGCTACAGCAGCATTAGCAAGACTATCAGCAACCTTATTACCCTCTCTGAGAATATGCGAGATCCGAACTGTCATGAGGCTCAAGAAGCATTTAATTTCCAGGATATCATACCAAATGGACCAAGGAATATGATATTCATCGACAATTATTTTGAGAAGGACTTCTGAATCAATTTCTAACCACAAGGAGGCAATGCCAAAGCCCCAAGCAAAAGCTAAGCCATCCCTAACAGCCTTAGCCTCTGCCACCATATTAGTGCCATGACCATAGAAGTGGGAAAAAGCAAAAATAAAATCACCTTTTGTTTCCCTAATAATTCCGCCCCCAGTAATAGTACCAGGGTTACCTTTCGAAGCACCATCAGTATTCAGTTTGAAATGCTCCAGAGAAGGGGGAAGCCAGGAAACAAGTCTCATCTTCTTACTTAACCTAGTATAACCCGTGATACCAAAGAAAGTAAAAATTTGATTGTCAATCCAAGAGCCCGAGAACTGAATATCAAAAGCTTTAGCAACAGCTTTAATTGAGGCAACAACCAAAGAAATAATACGAGCAGCAGTCATTTTAAGGTTATTAAATCTGGCCTTATTTCTACTTTTCCAAATTTCCCAAAGAATTAAGCAAGGGAGGATGTGCCGAAGCCAAGAGATACCTTGAGAGTCATACTTTGTGTTGCAAAACCACCAGCTGGACAGAATGGAATGAATAGAGAAAGAATACCATCTAATGCCTAAACAATGTGAAAAGAAGTCCCAAACTTCCCTAGCAATGTCTCCATGCACAAAGAGATGATCCAGATCTTCAATAGAACGAAGGGAGCAGCAACTACAAGCTGAAGCAAGAAGAATACCTCTTTTCTGAACAGCACAATCAGTTGGAAGACCTCGGTGGAGAGTACGCCACATGAAAACCGAGATTTTTAAAGGAAGATGTTTGTGCCAACAATGCTCAAAAATAGGCAGAGAACCTTTATCCCTACAAATATTCCAGGCCGAGGATATAGTAAACTTACCCAAGACATTAGGGAGCCAAAATAACGCATCCGGTTTGTCCATGATTTGAATGTGATTATCCCGAATGAAATTATAGAGCTGAACACCAAATTCATTGACAATGTAATCCACACGAGGCTGACCATTGAGAAAAAGAGAAGAGACTTCAATATGATTACCATGCAATAAACTAGGAGCAGCCATCCAATGATCATGAATAGATATATCCCGTCGCCCAATTCTCCAACCAATGTTACTCTCAACCAGAGGCTTGGCTTGAATCATTCTACGCCAAATATGGGAGGCATAAGAGGAATTAGTGGCATCCATAAGGTGGCTGCCATGACAATATTTCGCATCCAAAAATTCAGTCCAAAGAGATGAACTACTTCGAAATTTCCACCATAACTTCATAACTAACGCAAATGCCAAATCTTCAAATTTTCTAAGCCCAAGGCCTCCTTCCGAAGTTGGAAGAAACAGGATAGAACGACGAACCCAATGCCACTTATGATTCCCTTCATCATTACACCAAAAGAAATTAGAGATAAGACGATACATGGAATTTATCACACCTTTAGGAGGATCTAAAAGGGCAATGTAGTATAAAGGGATAGCTTGAAGACACGTTCTGATAAGAGTTAACTTCGCCCCAAAGGATAATAATTTACCTTGCCAAGTTGCCAAGCGATCTTCCATCTTTCTCAAAACCGAATCAATCAAGGAAGTTTTCTTACGACCAACATACAAAGGGCAGCCCAGATAAATAATTGGGAGATCCTTCTTTTGGAATCCTGTAGCCTCTGAGATTATAGCATCCCTAGCAGCATTTCCAACCCCGGTAATGAAACAAGACTTAGCCGAGCTAACAAGCTGTCCAGAAAAATTCTGGTACCAATTCAAACACCTCACATGAGCATCAAGGGAGTCTTTAGAACCATTACAGAAAATAATTATATCATCCGCATATGCCAAATGAGAGATTAAAGGGGTATGAATATGAGCCCGGTATCGATATTGGGGAAAATCAGAATGAAGCAGATTAAGCCCTCGACTTAACACCTCTGCAGCTATAATAAAAAGCGTGGGGGAAATAGGATCTCCTTGTCGAATCCCTCGAGAAGAGTGAAAAAAACCACTACTCTCACCATTCACAAGCACCGAAAACCAGCAAGAAGAAATGCAGCGGAAAATAAGATCATTCCAAACTTCATTAAAACCAAATTTCCTCAAAACTTTAATCAAAGCAAACCAAGAAATACGATCATAAGCCTTGGCCATATCGAGCTTTAAAGTGACGTTTGTACCCCAAACTTTCTTCTTAAGAGATTGCATAAGTTCTTGAGCAAGGAGAACATTCTCATGAATTAATCTACCCTGAACAAAGCCACTTTGCTGCGGAGAAATAATCCGAGGAAGAATGGGAGCAAGGCATCCATTAAGAAATTTGGTAATAACTTTATTTGACAAATTACAAAGGCTAATGGGATGCAAATCAGCAAAAGAGGTAGGAGAGACAACCTTGGGGATGGTAACAATAAGATTGCTAGTCCAGCTTCGAGGCATTGCATGACCCGAAATGAATTCCTTAATAGCACGAAAGAAGTCATCTTTAATAATATCCCAACAAGATTTATAGAAAGCCCCATTGTATCCGTCCGGACCTGCAGCACTTTGATCATTCTTAGACCAAACAACCTGTTTTAATTCCTCCAACGAAGGTAGAGCCGTGAGCTGCAAGTTATCTTCCTCCGTGATCAAGGTAGGGATGACATCTAAGATATCGTCATTAGGGTTCTCGAGTGGTTTTTGTAACTGATTAGAATAAAAAGAGACCGCCTCATTCTTGATATCATCCTTCGAATGAATCCAAGCCTCATTGGAATTTCTGATTCGATGAATATAGAGTGTTTGTCTCTTTTTCCGAACATAAGAGTGAAAGAACTTCGTGTTTTTATCCCCATATTTAATCCAGGAGATGTTGGCCTTTTGACGCCAGAATTCTTCTTCTAATTTCAGCTTCCCCAACAAAGCAGCCTTGGCCATACTTAAAGCAACAATATTCTCATCCGAAGGGTCAGTTTGAATTTTGAGCTCACATCTCGTCACTTCATCTTCAGCACAAGTGATTTGTTGATCAATTCTTCCAAAACTCTCTTTATTCCAAATAGAAATGACCTTCTTCAAGCGAGAGAGCTTTTTTGCAAAACGAACCATAGGCCTACCATCCATGTATTCATTCCAAGATTGAGCAACTATGTTCTTAAAATTGGGGTGTTTCAACCACACATTTAAAAAACGAAAGGAGCTTTTAATAGCTTCAGTCTCAGTTTTAACTTGAATCACTAGGGGTGAATGATCCGAGCACGTTCTATTCAAACGAGTCACACTAGTTGCATGAAACTTATTCAGCCAATGAGTGTTATAAAAGGCCCTATCCAGCCTTTGATAGATAGTAGGACGACCACGAGGCTTATTCACCCAAGTAAAACAATTACCTCGATATCCAGCATCAATAAGACCAGTAAATTGAACCATATCAGAAAATTCAGCAGTAATAGCCTCATTAATAGGTTTTCCTCCCATTTTCTCCGACTGTTCAAGAACACAATTAAAATCACCTGCAATAAGCCACGGATTGTCACCAATAGACATACCCATAAGAGTATCCCATAAAAATCTCCGATCATACATGTCACAGCTAGCATAAATAATAGTGACATAAACTGGAGAATTCCATAAAGGATGAGAGACCTGAAGCGTTAATTCTTGAGCAGAATTATGATAGACAACACAATCAAAGCCATGCTTCCAAAAAATCCATATTTTACTATTACAATTAGCAACTCCCCCAACACACCCAAGAGATCTTCTAAAAATAGCAATTTGGCCCGAGAGAAGTTTAGGCTCAGAAATAGCAACAAAAGAAGCATCATATAACCGAAGCAATCTTTTAAGTCTACGGAGAGTAGAATTATTACCAATCCCTCTCACATTCCAATAAATAAGAGCTACCATTAAAACAATTAGAAAAGGAACAAAACAGAAATCTTCTACGAAGATTTAAGACGGAGGAGAAGCAGATTTGCTCCTATTTTTTCTGGATTTAACTTTGATAAAACCATCATCATCTCCAGATTTAGTATTATGATTTGCAAAAGGGGTTGAACCTGCTTGGTCAGTCACAAAGAGATTATCTATAGGAGGGGCACGGGGAGAGAGGTTAAGAGTAGAAGTAACATCTCTAACCTGCTCTTGAATTAGAGTTTCCGTAAGAATCTCACCAATTTGTGTTTGAGAAGATTGATCTCTATGTAAAGCCACATTCTGAAGAACTATCTCCACATCTTTATCATTTTTTGAACCAGAACCACCTGCCACAGGAACCTCATCAACCAACGGAGGAGGACATATTATAACTTGCTCACAAGCTTTTTGGAGAGCTTTGTTAACAGCATCAGACATAGGCTGTCCTCTTCGAGCCATCAAAGGAACATGTGATTTGGTCTGCTCAACATGGGTATCAACTTTAGCATTATCATCAACAACATGTGTGGTAGCCTTAGTAACCACCATTGTGGCCTTATTACCGTATGTAGACGTATCCTTGTCCACATTTGCAACAACCTCAGGACCTTTCAGATTGGATTTCTCAGCATACACTTTGGTGTTCTTCCCCACAGGGCCTTCATGTTTAGGATTATTAAGGCTAGGGTTAGCCTTTTTGCAGCAAGAGACATCATGCCCAAGAACCAAACAATGCCTACAATACTTTGGAATATTATCGTATTCCACCTTTTGGTAAAAACTTGGGCAAAAATCACCACAATCAATAAAAATCTCATGAGGCAATTTCTTCAAAACATCAACTTGGATCAGTATTTTCACAATACTAGGTCTAGAGAATTCTGCAGTGGCCTTATCAAGAGAGAGAGAGAGGAGTACCAATCATAGATGCAGCCGCAAATAAAAAAGATTTATTCATCAAATGAATAGGAAGGCCCGGAAAACCTACCCAAACAGGAACAATTGGAGACTCTTGTTCAGGCCTCCAAGAGGGTGACCACGCCAGCGTACGCATTGGGAACCGATTCACATACCAAACATCTTTCATAAAAAGTCGTTGGTAATCCTTCTCGGTAGAAAGTTGAATAAGCAGGTGTCTATTGTCCAAATGACCAAGTTTATAGTTCCCACGAAGGTTGAACTTGGCAAAAGCAATTCGGGTATCCTCCATAGAGGGTCGCCCATGCATGAATTTTCCCACAAGGGAAATTTAAATGGTTTTGCAAACACATCAATAACCTCCTTGGAGAGTTTCACCGCAGGAGTGCCTTTATGACTACCCGTCTGAATGGCAGGAAGAACATTGACGTTGTTTAGAGGAACGGTATTACCATTCAAAGAAGGATTTACCGGTTGTGAAAAGAGTTCAGCAAAGGACTTGGAAACCGGATCAGTAGCAATACGATTAGGAATAGGAAGCTGCACATCCGAATCAGGCAAGGATTTAGATTGCGACAAGGCATGCGCCGCATTAGGGTTCTCAGAGTGAGGCTCCGAATTAGGGTTTTTTGGGGTATCGGGGATTAACGCTACCTTATTAGCCGGAGAAGGAATCAAGTAGGGGTTTTTCAAACTAGAATTCATCGAGGAAGACCATAAAGAGGCCATAATCATCAAGAACTAACCAAGATCAAGCAAAAAATTATTAGGGTTACGGAAGAACGAAGCAGCTACAAGAGGAGAGAGAAGAGAGAAAAAGTCAAAGGGTCAAACATGATTTCCACCCGAGATAATATTCAAATAATGATGTCCTAGCGTCTTTAGATGAGTTAGATAGTGAATTAGATGCCTTATGTACAGAAGGCTCCAAGCCTAACCAACCCCTCTCCTTGACCAAAATTTTTAAGGAGGCAAAGAAAATAGAAACTCCATCTTCAAATGATGAAGCGCCACTATCATCCCTAGATGAGCTACGAGCATAAGTTTGTCTCCATACATGATCCAGACAAGTGTATCAATCTGATCCCAAAGTTACCAAGAAAGTCTTTGGCAAGGAGCCCGCACAAGCCGATCAAGAAAAGGACTCATCCCTTGCTTACCGTCTCATTCTCGAGCCAGTATGGTTCCATCAAATACTACCCCAGAAAATGTCACAAATGATTAGAAACATCCATTTTGGGAACATCATCACGTTCTCAGAATTAGACATACCAGTGTTTGGGACTCAACAACGAGCCACTCCACATGTCGAGGTAGATGGGAAGAAGATCCCTCGAGTGTTTGTTGACAATGGATCTGCCATCAACATCCTGCCCTCAAGGATGATAGACGTAGTCAGAGTAAGCGCCACTGATTTGAAACCATCAAAGCAGGCTGTCAAAGCCTACGATTCAATGTGTCGTGCAGTTTAAGGCATCATAACCTTACACATCTTGGCCGGAACTAAGATCCTACCTATTGAATTTCAAGTCATAGACTTCCCTTCCACCTTCTCTCTCCTCCTAGGGCGGCCATGGCTACACCAATCTGGCGCGGTCCCGTTTTCCTTACATCAATGTGTGAAATTCCTATCACGAAATGAAGTTACGATCATCTACATTGATTTGGTGACAGCTCAGGGCACGGATAGTAAAGGCATACCGTTCTTGCGAATTCAACATGGCCAGGAGGGTAGGCTATTCAATGGATTTGAAATCGTGGCTCAAGCGCAAGTTTATACGATTGACCTAACCAAGACATCATACAAGGTGAATCATGTTATAAAGATCATGCGAAACATGAGCTTTATACTGGGGCTGGGGCTGGGGCTAGGTAAGAACCTACAAGGACCCATGGAATTGGTTAAAGAGATCGATCACAGAGGTCTATTTGGGTTAAGATATACCCTTATTCCCGAAGATAGGGCAGAGCAGAAAAGGATAGAGTTCCTAAAAAAAGTGGGGCTTCCCTACAAAAAGCCTGAGATTCGGCAATACCGCCTTTCCCTTCATAGCTACTATGTTAAAGAACGCATGGAGTTTTCTTTCTTCGAGTTCGCAGAACAATGGTTTGATCACACCAAAAAGTTGCAGAAAGGATTTGAGATCTTCAGAGATGTAGAATTCGACCGCTCTAACCTGAAGCTGACTTACATGGAACCTCGCCAATCTATGGTCAGAGTCCCGACCTTTCAGAATGAGTACACCATAAAAGTTGCAAAGTACTCAGCTGATCAACTTGAGTTTGTGTTCCTCGACGAGCCAATGGTGGGTAATGCAGAGATTCCGGACTTGATTGAGACTTGGGATGGCTAATATCTACTCCAACACTTCGGAGAACTGGCATGGACGATGACATGGTTGCTGTGATTGAAGACGGGTCAGAGAGTAACATGGATCTAAGGACATTGGTGGTACCCATGGAGGGCAAGCTAAAGAATTGGTGTGCATTTGGATGACCCATAGCAACTACGAGGTTCATGATCGAAACATTGGAGCTTACTCCTCTTCCTACTATTTCTCCCATGGAATCCCCTGTCACTCACTTTCACTTTTGAGTTTGAGTCTTCCTCTAAGTTTGATGACCTCACGTCTGAAGACTATGACCTTGTCGCAAACACTGTATTTCCCTTCATTATGAATGAAACTGTAGAACTTTCCAATCCCTCCATAGCCATTCTTTTAACTAATAAATTAACTAATATTCCACTAAATGATATACACTTAGTTGATAACGATTCATTAGAAGAGGCAGACACAGACACTATAATTGATGAATCATAAAAGAGATTTCAGAACAGGTTATTAACCAAAAGGAAACTCAATCCCAAGCTACCGATGAGGTGGTCACATGTGGGAATTTGGGAACCGAAGCCGAGTCAAAGGAAACACAAATCGAAAGCTTCTTTAGTAGAGACGAACAGGAAGCATTGATCGAGCTACTCAAGGAGTACGTGGATGTGTTCGCATGGTCTTACAAGGACATGCTGTGGCTAGACAACGCAATTGTAGAGCACAAAATCGCAATAGCTCCAGATGCCAAGCCGGTCAAACAGAAGTTACGCCGCATCAAGCGAGAATGGTCTCTGCAAGTGAAAGAAGAATTGAGAAGCTACCCCGAGTGGGCTTTATTAGGGTGATTAAGTACTCCGTGGGGTACGTATTGCTACACTATTATGTATTTGGGCTAAGGAACGCTGGCGCTACTTATCAACAAGCAGTCACCACTCGTTTCCACGATATGATCCATAAGGAGATAGAGGTATATGTGGATGACATGATTGTACATTCAAAGGGATTCGACGGTCAGCACCTAGTGGACCTTAGAAAATTCATCAACAGGTTGAGAGAGCATGCCATACGTTTGAACCCCGCCAAGTACACGTTTGGGGTCAGTCGAGGGAAAGTGCTAGGCAACATGGTCACTAAGTGCGATATAGAAGCCGGCCCGAGAAATATTCAAGCCATCTTGGAGATGTAACCTCCCCGTAACAAAAATAAATTAATAAAACTCATAGGACTATTCTGATACCTCGGTCGTCTTAAAACAATAGAAGAGCCAATACTAAGAGAAAAGGAGAAATGTTCGGATAAATGCTGGAGTTCAAGGTGTGAAATTGCATTCGGTCACCTCAAGGAGTACCTGGTGAATACCCAAAACCTACGCCCAAAGCGTGGGAAGAAACTCCAACCAATAAATCCAATGGAATGGTGGCTATAGACACCCCGATCTCGCACCCCTGACAAACCCTTTTGACCGGTCTAAACCCTTAAATTGACCTAGAACCCCAGATTTGGCTTCGCGGGAGCGCTGTGAGCCTTATAGGTGCATCGAATGGATTAACAGACTTCAAATTCATGATCCGAGCGAAAAAAATGAGTGAACAGACACATGTACTTCAATTTTTGAGCTGCGGGACCCGAAACGGGGCCTACACCCCTAGCACTGCTCATTACCATCCTTTCTATGCATTAAAAAAGATATAATTGTTATCCCTTACTTATAAATGTATTTCAGATAGACGGACGTGACCATGAGATTATTTCAAGCAACTTTCATGTTGAGCCCGCGGACAACTGGGACATCGGAGTGCGCACACACGGACAAAACTTGGACTGTTGCGGAACCAATACCGGAACAAGAATTGTAGTCATAAACGTCTAAAGGAGTCTAACCATGGCATAATGAGACCCAACCACCATTCATCATGTGGCAGCAAGTGGTTGGGCATTGAATTTTAGGATGGTCCAATCGGAGCGCGACACGTGGCAAGATAGGGATTCACCAGATCCTCCACAACCACCGTACGGATCCATAGGGGGTGTACTCCATCGTACAAGTCGTACGGCTCCCCCTGTGATCTGCTATCAGCCTTGAAGATCTTCCAGCAACTTGCTCATTCAAATCAACATTAAGGGTGATTCCAGCCACTATTGCTCACTTTCAAATTTTCTCTCTTTTTGAGAATGGAAATCTTCAAATTGAGCATGCCCGAGGCCTTCTTGGACAAAAAATTTTAGACTCCATTCAAAAGCATGATATTCATATTTCTGATTTGTCCGATGAGCCTTTTTGGAGCCTCGCTAGTTCGGGAAAGTTTTCTATCACATCAGCTTGGAAGGAGTGTAGAATTTCTCGGGTTTCTATTAGGGTTTATTCTTGGTGCTGGTCAAAATATATTCTGTCCAAGGTATCAATTTTCTTGTGGAAAGTTCTTCATGCAGCTCTTCCAACGGATGCTAATATTCAGCGGAAAGGTATTTTCTTGGTCTCTAAATGTCATTGTTGTGTTCTCCCCTCTATTGAATCATCCTCCCACATTCTTCTTCATGGTAATATTGCTACCAAAGTATGGCAGTTTTTTGGGGACATGGTTGGCATTCTCTAAATGGGCGCTTCTTTCTCACAAAGAATGACGTCTTGGCATGATTATAACATCCATAATTTGAGTGAGGGTGAAAAATGGCTTATTCATGTTCTTACTGGAATTATTTGTTGGGAGTTATGGAAAATGCGCAATTCTTATAGATTTAATGATGTTCAACCGAGATATATGCTTGTTATTCAAAATATTCAAAGGTTCGTTATTGATATTTTGTTGGCTCATAACCTTTCCTTTGTTGCCGGTTTGTTTGAAGGAGACATTGCTAGTTTTTTCATGTTCAAGCCTCGGGTAAAAAGGGTTAAAGAAGTAAAATCAGTCCATTGGATTCCTCCCATATCTTCTGAAGTAAAGATAAACTCGGATGGGGTTTCTAGAGGTAATCCTGGAATTGCAGTAGGTGGGGGTATTATTCGGAATTCTTTAGGGCAGTTTTTGTTTGGATATGCTCGGTTTTATGAGGCTGGTTCCAACATGATGGCTGAAGCTAAAGAAGCTTTTGTATGTCTATCTCATGCACTTCGTCTTGGTTTTCACTAGGTTTGGCTTGAAGTAGACTCAGAAGTTCTATCTCTCATTCTTAGCCGAAGGTACAAAGTCCCGTGGGAGGTTTGGTATATTATCCATGCTATTTATCGTCTCATGCATGTTATGGAAGTTAGAGTCACTCATATATTTCGGGAAGGGAATAAAATTGAATATAGGCCCAGGGATATTTCTTTTCTTATGGTTTTTTTTTAATGTATTGTTTCCTTTCCTTTTGGTTAGGTCCCATTCCTATTTGTTGAGGTTCTTATGGCTTGTATAAGACCCCCCCCCCCCTAGTTTTTTTTATTTTTCGGTGGCTAAGGCTGTCATGTCCTCCACCTTTATTTTGTACCTTTTTCCTTCTATTTATAAAATCTAGGGAGTACCGTCTCCTTTCGCCAAAAAAAAAGAGAGAGAGAGAACAAGAATCACATACACATTCACCACACACTCCATTCAACACACACTCTCCATATTTCTCCCTCTACCACTCCCAACAACACTCACTTCATACTTTTTTTTTTAATGAAAAGAGGATGGTACCTCCCTAGATTTTATTAGATAAAAAGCAAGTACAAAAAAGGTGGGGGACATGACAACCTCAACCACCTAAAAGAAGCACTAGGGGAAGGCCTTACACAAGCCGTAAGAGCCTCAACAAAAAGGATGGGGAATCTAGAAGATAAAATAACAGAAGGAAAAGTAAACTAGCCATGCTAAGCTATCTATGCCGAATAGAAGGGGTGTCCAGTTTGTCCAACATAAAGGCTCTCCTTTACATTCCTTAGGCAGATCCAAAGGGATGTAACAAAAGAAGATAGACCTAGAAGAGGCAGCCTTCTCAGCCAAACCATCCGCTACCCGATTACCTTCTCTGAGAATATGAGATATCCAGAGATCAATGAGAGACATAAGTTGATGAATTCTCTGAATTATATAGTGAATGTGCCAGGGGATGTGATATACCTTAGTAATGATTTTCATGAGAACCTCAGAGTCTACCTCAAGCCATAAATTATGAATGCCAAGGTCGATCGCCAAATAAATCCCATATAAAGCAGCTTGAGCTTCGGACCACATGTTTGTTGCTGTCCCATAAAATTTGCCAAAAGCTATAATGATATCACCATTACAATTGCGAATAACACCTTCTCCCGAAGCAATACCAGGATTGCCATGAGAAACCCCATCCGTATTCAGCTTGAACTGATTATTTGAAGGCTTTTCCCAAACGACAACCCTCACTCGAGAGATGAACAATGGCATAGAGGTTTTGAACATATCCCTTATGTGAATCTTAGAAGGGAGGAAAGCAAGCTGAATATTAAAAGCCTTTAACAATGGTAATCACATCACCCGTAATGGACTGAACAAGAACGTGTTTGTTGGGCTTGATGTCTTCAAACACACACTTATTTCTTTACTTCCTAACTTTCCATATTATAAGAGTTGGAAGAATTTTACATGCCCAAGAGAGAAGGGTAGGCTTTATAAGGCTTTTCGTACCACCAAGAACATAGAATTTGATGAAGATTCCCAAACCGGATGGGAATGCCTAAACAATGACCAAAGAAATTCCATGCAAGCCGAGCAAGATCACTATGAACTAGGAGATGGGTGACAGACTCGATGGAAGAATTATCACAGCAAGAGCACTGGGAAGCAAGAAAAATACCTTTATGTTGAAGAGTCGTGTCAACAGGAATGCCATTTAGAAGAGCCCTCCAAGCGAAAATTGAGACTTTGAGAGGAATATGCTTATGCCAAATAGAGGAGAAAACCATACTTTTAGGTCTTCGGGTTCGGCATTCCGACCAAGCAGATTTTGTAGAAAAGAACCCGAGGAGGAAGGTTTCCAAATAATTCTATCAG
The DNA here is from genome assembly GCA_026119855.1 of Campanula takesimana. NCBI lineage: Eukaryota > Viridiplantae > Streptophyta > Magnoliopsida > Asterales > Campanulaceae > Campanula > Campanula takesimana. The sequence goes on from JAOWBW010000153.1 coordinate 783,335, forward strand.
ATTGTTCCGACAAAATGACCTTTTGATCATTAATCAAATTCAGAAATTGAGCACCATAATGCTCACAAATGAAATTATGTCTCGGAATGCCATGCTGGAAAAGATTAAATATTTGAACATGCTCAAAAGGGAGTGGGGGCATTTGACCATCCAGCCAACTCTCATGCATGGAAATATATCCATCTCCAATCCGCCATCCAATTCTGTCTTCCATAAGGTCTTTAACCCCAAGCATACGTTCCAAATGTGGGAGCATAAGAAGTGATGGTAGCATCCATGGGGTGAATACTATAACAATATTTCTGAAGCATAAAGAAGGCCCAAAGAGAGTCACAACCACGCAATCTCCACCAAAGCTTCATAGCAAAAGATGTGGAGATACTTTCAAAAGATCGAAAGCCTAAACCGCCTTCATGTTTAGGCCAGCACATCTTTTTCCACCCAATCCAATGACATTTCCTCGAGCCGTCCGAACCATTCTAGAAAAAATTCACAATAAGGCGTTGCATGGCCTTAAAAGTACCTTTCGGAGGGTCAATAATTGAAAGAAAATATAACGGAATGGACTGCAAACAAGAGGATATAAGAGTCACCTTAGCCCCATAAGAAAGAATTTTACCTTGCCAATCATCCAACTTTGCTTCCAACTTTCGAATAATAGGGGCAAACAGACTTAGTTTCTTTCTTCCCAAGTATAAACGACAACCCAAGTAAGTTAAAGGAAGCTCTTTCTTTTGGAACCCAGTAACCTCAATTATAATAGCATCCCTTGTAGCATCATTTTTTCCCGTCACAAAGCAAGATTTCCCTACACTCACTAGCTGCAAGGCATGTCTTATTACAAAAAATGATAATGTCATTGGCATAAGATAGACGAGAGACTCAGGAACATGAGGATGAGATCGAAACTGAAGCCAATCTCGAGATTCATGAAGAAAATTCAGACCTCTACTAAGAATTTCTGCTGCAATAATGAAGAGGCTAGGAGATAAAGGATCTCCTTGACGAAGCCCACGGTAGATCATATCTGCCCACTCAACCGAAAAACCAAATTGTTTCAACACTTTGATCAAAGATACCCAAGAGAGATGATCATAAGCCTTAGCCATATCCAACTTAATAGCAATATTTGAACCCCGAACTTTCTTTTTGAGCGACTGCATCATTTCTTGAGCTAATAAGACATTTTCTTGTATAAGTCTCCCACGAATGAAACCACTTGGATTGGCTGAAATGATCCGAGGTAAAATTGACCCTAGTCTCCCCGTGAGAATCTTAGTAATAATTTTGTTCGAAAAATTGCATAAACTTATAGGACGGAGATCAGAGAAAGAAGAGGGATTATCTAACTTCGGAATAGTCACAATCAGCGTGCTAGTCCAACTTCGAGGCATTTCAAAGCCACAAAAAAAATTCTTTAATAGCTTGAAATAAGTCTTCTTTAATAATATCCCAGCAAGAAGTATAGAAAACACCCGTGAAACCATCCGCACCAGCAGCGCTTTGCCCATTCATATCTCGAATAACATTAAGAATTTCCTCCATAGAAGGGACAGCCGTAAGGGAAATATTTCTTCATTTGTGATGAGAGAAGGGATAACATTAAGGAGCTCCTCATTCGGATCTGGCCCTTGATCAGCCGTGAGTTGAGCTTGATAAAAAGCTACAGTTTCATCTTGAATCTCATTCTTAGAAGAGAGAAGATTGCCATCTCCATCTCTAATGCGATGTAAATACAGTTTCTGTCTCCTTTTCTTGACATAAGCCTGAAAAAAATTTGTATTTCGATCTCCCTCCTGAACACACTTAATATTTGCTTTCTGCCGCCAAAAAGAGTCCTCGATATTCAACTTATTAAGGAGGTTAGCCTGGCCTAAATTTAGGGCTTCACGATTCTCTTCCGTAGGATTACGCTCAACTTCAGCTTCATGTAATAAAACCTCATCCTCAGCTTGCAACACTTGTTGGTCAACTCTCCCAAACTCTTGTTTATTCCAAAGCGACAAAACTTTTCTCAACCGAGCTAATTTTTTCCCAAAACAAACCATAGGTCTGCCATCAATCCAATCTTGCCAAGAATTATGGACAATGTCCTTGAACTTAGGATGCTGAATCCAAGCATTGATAAAATGGAAAGAACCTTTTGTTTGGTTAGCTGCAACTTGGATAGAGACAAACAGAGGGGAATGATCAGAACAAGTTTTATTTAGATGGGTAATAGAAGTACCATGGAACATGTGAAGCCATTGATCATTATAGTGGTAACCCTTAATCAACATCTTGTTCGTTGGTGTGTGGCTGCAAATCCTCTTCCCCTGTTGTTAAATGTCTTATAATGATCATCCCAGCTCTCATATGTTGGGAAATTTGGCTTTCTCGAAACAATAGCAGATTTGAAGGAATAACTATGAAGGCTAATTCTATTATTCACAAGGTCAGAATTCAGGTATCTACTATTGCTTCGGCATTCTCCCTTTCTTTTTCCCGGTCCTTTAATGACTCTCAGTTAATAGATTTGTTTCATTTACATGCTTCTCCTCCTAAAGTTCCGAACATTAAAATGGTTTTGTGGGAGGCTCCTTACCCAAATGAGATCAAATTAACACGGATGGTGTTCCAAGGGGAAATCCGGGTATAGCCTCGGGAGGTGGGGTTTTTCGTGATCATTATGGGGGAGTTTATTTATGGTTTTTCTAACTTTTATGGTGTGGAATCGAATATGATGGAAGAAGCTATGGCTGCTTGAGATGGTCTTCTTTTCTTCTTTTTTTCAACGAAAAGAGGACGGTACCTCCCTAGATTTTATTAAAAATGAAAATTAAATACAAACATGGTGGGGGACTGTTAGGCCCAATTGGTAGGAAAATAGGCTAGAGGGGGGGGGTGAATAGCCTTTTTAAAACTTTTACAAAGAAATACTTTTATAAATGCAAAGTCACTTATCAGTTTGCAAACTATTATCAGTAAGCGCAGCGGGTAAAATATGACTTACTTTTAACTCACACAAAATCAGTGAATAAAAGATTTTCAGAGCTTAGTTTAAACACAAAGTTGTTTCCAAAAGTTCAATGCAGTTTCAAGAGATTGGTCAAAGGAATATATAATGACTCAGTGTGAACAGTTAGATCAGCTAGTGAGAGATTTTCAATCGGCAAGAATAAAATAGCTGACAAGAGACACAGAGATTTGGAGAGGTTCACAGTGTAAATACTGCTACGTCCTCTACCAAGTTTGGTCAGAACTTGGATTTGGGTTAAGAGTACTATTAGATATTTCTAGTCTATTACAAGCATGACTTTGCCGGTATACAAAGACTAAGTTCTAGAAATTTCTAATGGATTGTAAAACAAATCTGACCAAGTGTATTTGAGCGGCAAGTTCAAAGGAGCTTATCTCACTCAGATGGGTGTATGAATATCTCAATCACAATATTCCTTATATAAGTCTAGCTTGGGAATATTAACAAAGTGATGAGTTTGTGCACGAGTGTATGTCCTATTAATGTCTAATGATTATCTGGACGGAATGTTGAGCTTCAATAAATGCTTCAACAATAAACTCTCTTCAATGCACCAACTTCTTCAATGCAGCAAGTCCTTTATTTATAAGAGGAGTGAATGTCTTGAGTCTTGTAGAAGAAGGATAATATTTGAATTTCCAGTTGGGTAGGTGAGGAGCATTTAATGCAGTATCCTTGGCATTAATGGCGAAGATACGCGTGCCTGAAAAGTCTGATGGGTAAAGACCCCTTTATCTCAACCAGTTACCTGCAAAAGCAAGTAGAGACAGAGTATAGCTAAAAGTAGCTATGTGTCAGATGGCGCATCAATCATTACAGAGCAGGTAAACTACTTTTTGATAAAACAGTAAGAAAGGACAGGGACAATCAGCAAGGTTGACTTTAAGATGGAACGATGTAACCTGACTGACAGTACAGACTGTCTTTCTTTATCGGCAAGTTGAGAATGGAGTTGATCGGCAACTTCTTTAGTAAGTTGATCGGCAACTTGTGTAGCAAGTTGATCGGCAACTTGTCGTATGTTAAGAATAGAGTTGATCGGCAACTTGTTTACTGGTCTGCTGATTTTCTTCCTCTTGCTGGTTTGCCTTGTTGAAGAGATGTAATACACCTGTGCAGGTCACAAAGAATCCTAAAGGTACCTAAAGAGGTTCTAATAAAATTGGGGGATCCTAAGTGTAGACATGGTTGGGATTAAGTAATTCTAGTGTCTAGGAATCTATTTGAACAACAATCTCCTCCTAATTACTTAAGTCCAATCACCCTTAATACTAAGGACATCTCTTAACTTAGGGAAATGTTTTCTGCAGATGTCTAGGTGAAATAATTTCCTAAGGTAAGTCACACTAAATGTCTAAATTAAAAGGTGGATTCACCAAAATAAATGGTGAAGCCGGTTCAGCGAATCGGCAAGAGTGATGATCTGCATAAAAGATTAACATGGAATAATGTAGATAACACAATTATAAGAAATAACATATTAGCACAATCAAAATATCGTTAGGCAAAGAATTTGTCTATGGAGGTCTTCATAAGATATCTACATCATAGGCTATGTCGACTCAAGAATCAGCAGCTGGATCTGAAATCTTGGGATCTTCTGCTGGAGTCGATTCCTTTATAGTAGATTCAGTCTTCTTCCTCCTCCTTCTTTTCTGCTTTCCTCTTTGCCTTGCTCAGTCTTCTTTGAGCACTCTCCTATCTTTCAGATAACATCTTGTTGTTTGCCTCAAATTCAGCAATCTTTAACTTGGCTTGAAGGAGTTCATTCTGAATATCAGCAAGTTTCTCATTTGAGGCTTCAAGTTTGCTGCGGGTATCATTGTGCTTGGCAAGTAGAATCTTCTGCTGAGAGACAAGGGAGCCATTTATCTCTGACAGATTAAATACGCGTTCAGTTCTATCTTGCAGCAGATTTTTCATATCATTGTAAACAGATGTCCTGAGCCTGATAACATCCTCCTCCTGATTGGACTTATGAATCTGCTTGGTAAGCTCCTTGGTGGATTGTTTGAATAAATCCATAATAGAATGATAGAAGTCAACCAAATCACCACGACTAGCAGCTTCTTTCTGATTATAGTCCAGTCCTTCTTCAAACAAATGAAAGTCATAAATGCTGTTGAAGATGATAGGCTTGTCAACAAAAATCGGTGCAGCAAAGACATTGGGATTTTTGAGAAACAGAGAAGAGTCAAAATCCACATTCTCTAACTCAACATCCTCTATCTGTACATCATCAACAACGATCGGCAACTCATCATCAGAAATAATTATCGGCAATGGAGAAGATGGAAGAGGAGCTGGAGGTGGAGGAAAGGAAAGAACTTGATGGAGTACAGGATCCTCATCGACAACAACAATAGCATCGGCAGATATAGCATCGGTAACAAAAAGATCAGCAGGGACAAAAGTTGAGACAATATCGGCAGGGCTAGGATAAACAATCTCCAGAGGATAATTGGGGTGAACAATGATATCCCTATCTCCTGGCAGATAAAATATGCCGTTGTCTTCCATAGATAGCAACAGAGCTAGCTGAAACACCATACAAGCAATGCCTTCCAATATCATAATCACCAATCTAGCATTCAGCAGCCTAGATGTGTAAACCATGTGATCGGCATGCTGACGAGGAAGAAACATCGGCAGAGTAATGGCAAGTGCAGCAGATTTGACTAAGTGCATAAGGCCACGAGCGTTAATATGCCGATACTCCATAATTTCTTGAAGCTCATCATTGATCATAGAGCATCTCCTCATCCAACCATTTGAAGTGATGCAAACTTCTTTTGGAGATAGACCAGGGAGAACGACCTTACCACCTATCCTCAGTTACCAGGTAGTAGACATCGAGGTTCATAGACAATTTTCTGCTTCAGTCTAGAGATCCGAGGAGTCTTTTCCTTTGTACGAATACGGTCATCTTTGATCCATGGAAGGAATATGGGTCTGTCACTGGTTGATGCGCCAGAAGAGAATGGATGCTTGGTGAAATGAGGGTGGTCTTTGCCAAATGGAAGTGGACACCTTTGGAGGGTATATTTGAATGATAGCCTCGGATGAACATTAAAGAGAGGCTGTCCAAAACTGTTGGAAGGGATAGAAGCATTGGTAGTGTACCAATTGGAGCACATCATATCTTTCCCATTCTGAAAATAATCATAGTTGGCAGGTGGAGAAGTATCAACAGCATCAGCATTCACGAAAGCTTGTTCTCCCACCTCCATATAATCAGCAGGATCAGTCTCATTGACATGATTTCCATTGGCACGAACAGCAGTTGGAGCAGGTAGAGGAAGGGGGACGATAGACGGCAAGCTAATCAATGGCTGTAGAAAAACTTCCTCAAATTGTAAGCTTGCAGCTATATCAGCATCAAGATCAGTACTCCTTTCATCAGCACCTCTGTTGGGTATGCTTACTTCTTAACCCTCCTATTCTTGTTAGAATTGATTGATACCATCACCTATTAATATTTTATGGACTTTAGGACCCTATGTAAGAAGTTTTATAACTTCAATTTCTAGCTTAGACCATTTTATAGTATAGGCCTAGATCACAGGACTTGAAGCGAAAAGGAATGAAGATCCAAGTGTCAGTGGTTACTGCGCAGGACTTCGCTGCGCAGGACACCACTGCGCAGGAATATCCTGCCCAGCATTCTTACTCAGTTCAATTCATTCAGATCACCTAACTTGGAAAACGCTTTGAAGATGTACGCTTTTAAGAGTGCAGAAACGACAAAACAAGAACACTTAGCAGATCCAACGATGGAGACGCGCTCAAGAGATATATTTCAAATGAAGACAGCTGTCAACCTTCTGAAGAAGCTTTTTGAATTTGGTCTTCATACTCAGTCTCCAACGGCTCTATATACCTGCGCACCAATCATATTGTGCCAGGTCATCAACTTTGATTAGAGTCCCAACGGCTATAAAGGACACCCGCGCACCAATCATATCGTGCCAGCTCATCGTCCTTGCTCAGAGCTCCAACGGCTATATTCATGCTCTCAGCTATAAATAGCCAGCTCATCTTCATTTCCAAGTTGCTAGAGTTTGTGCTTTATAATATCCTTGAAGTTCTGAAGATTGATGCTTACTATTCACAGATTCAATATCAACCTTCAAACCTTCTTACCTTCAAACTCCTGCCCAGATCCTAAGCCTTAAATCACCAGAATTCTTCATGCTCTTCATCTCATAGATTCATAGAGCCCATAATTTCTGAACACACACACACCTCTTGAAGCTTTGATCATTTAGATCTTTCTTCTTGAGATACACCGGTTTAGTTTAGGATTTGTTCTTCATAGATTATAGATCTTTGAGATAGTTGTGTTTCATTGTTGTATCTTGTAACTCTCTCATATAATAAGATCTCCTTTAGAAAATCCAAGAGTAACCATCTTGGTAGAGGACGTAGATCTTTCATCGATCGAACCTCTCCAAATAGCTGGTTCTTTAATCTCGCTATTTACTTTCTGCTAATCATTTCTGAATTACTGCTTTATTTGATCTTATCAGATTGCTACTATTGCTGCTGTGTTTGTTATTGCTTATTGCCTTAGAACATTTTATCCAACTCTTTAAGCCAAAACTTAGCGCGTGCGTTTTTATCCTTGCGCAGCTTTTTACTGCGCAGGTGCTGCTTAAAACTTCCGCTATGCATTTCACACTCTCACTGCGCGCTATACTTAGCTTATTTGAGAACTGTGCGCATAAGCCATCGATTTGCAAAAGGGTTTGAAAAGAATTTTAAAACGCTATTCACCCCCCCCTCTAGCATTTTTCATACCCTTGTTGCCCCTTTGGGACCAACAAGTGGTACCAGAGCAAACATCTTCATAAAACTTGTTTTGTTTTTCAAGCTTAATAGCTTGGGTGCCGATTCAAGATGGCTTCAAAATCTTGGGCAATGGCTAACTATTCACATGTCCCAGTGCTGAATGAAGATCACTTCGAAATCTGGAAGCACTGCATGCTCACTCATTTTTCTTCTATCGACGAGATCCTCCACGACATCGTTCTTGAAGGACCTTACATTCCAATGTAGGCCAATCCAGATGCTGCTACCAACAAGGATAATCCTACAATCAAGAAGGCCAAAGGGGAATGGACTGATGAAGAAAAGAAATGGGTTGGCTATGATGGAAGAGCAAGGAACATCATTCTTAGCACTCTAGACCTCTCCACGCACAATCAAATTGTGAGCGGTGGAACTGCAAAGGAACTATGGGATGCTATTGAAGGATATGTGAATGGAGACAAAGTAAGCAAGGAAAACAAAAGATTTGTGGTGCAAAGAAAATTCAACTGCTTCATGAGAAAATATGGTGAAACCTTGAGACAAACATATGATCGCTTCTGTGCTGTTGTAAACTCTTGTAAATCTCTTGGAACTACTTTCACTAATAAAGAAGTCAATTCTCAATTCTTAGATGCGCTAGGTTCCAGATATGTGCACAAAGCAAGTCATCTGGAAGATTCTGGATTTCTAGATACTTGGCCTCTGCGCAGCTTATATGCTAACTTAAAAGTGTATGAGCTAAAGCTTGATCGAATCGACGAAACTGAAGGCAAAGGAAAGCTTGTTTCCTATGTTGCGCAAAAGGAACCTGCTCCTGCTCAAACCTCAGACAAAGTCTCTACTTCCTCTTTACTCGAAATGGATGATGATGATTTCGCTATGTTCGTTAAGCGATTCCAAAAATTCAGGAAATTCTCTAAACCTGGATCCTCTAGCAAACCACCTGCTAAATTCTCTCATGGCAGAGACTCAAAGAAAGATGAAGAATTGGTCTGCTACAACTGCAGAAAGCCCGGTCATTTTGCTTCAAAATGTCCCACTCCAAAATATGAGTACATGAAGAGGAATAATGCGCAGAGATCATCAAGGCAGCGCAGAATGATTGCTGAAGAAGACTGCGCAGAAATGGAACTGAAGACTTGGATAGAGACGGACACTGAAGACAGTGATGACGATGACTCTGAGGATGGACTGCTCTGCTTGATGGCCAATGCTGATGCTGATAGCGATTCAGACAATGATCCCGATGTGGACACAAAGGCTGCGCCAAGGACAAAGAAGAAAGGTCCCACTATCACAGAACTGGTGGAAATGGGACATCTGATTCCAAGCAGACAGAATGGCAAGTACTTGTTTGCCAGAGCAGACCTATCAAAGAAATTTGTAGCTGCGCCTCCGCGAAAAGAATCTCTTGAAATTCCTGCTGAAATTGTAATAGAAAAGAATGACTCTGCTGCTGAGCGCGAGTCCATTTTTCAGCAAGCTGAAAAGGTAATCAAGAAATTTAACTCTATGAAAGAAGCAGTGGACTTGTCAATTGGAGAAATTTCACAGCTTAAGACGGAAAAAACTCTTTTAAAATCTGAGATCACCCTCCTTAAGGAGCAGATTAAAAGCATGACTCCTCTTACTGAAAAGAACCGTTTTCTCACAGATCAAAATGAGCTATTTAAAGTAAGAAACGAAGAATTGGCTGCTCAAGTAGCTGATCTCACAAACATCACTGATGAGTGGACCAAATCTCGTGTCAATATGGACCAAATTCTAGAATCCCAAAAAGCTAGTGGAGACAAGGAAGGCTTGGGATTCTCAACTAGTGATAACTTTAAATGCGCAGTTTGCTCTGAAAAGGAAAAGGAATTTACACCACAGCAAACTATTGAAATTCCTAAAGCAAAGCATTCTGCTTCAGTGGGTAAAGGACAGGAGAATGTCCAGAGACAAAATTTCCATTATGTCTACCCAAAGAAGCAAACTGGAAAAGCCAAGGGTAAGGCTAAAGTTGAACCTGCGCATGACAACTCATATTCTGACTATGGTTGCGCTTCAACTTCAAATGTCAAAACTGTGCAAAAGGGTCATGCGCATGAAAGCCATGCGCCCCAACACCAGATGCGCATTCTTAAGAAAAGCGCACCCATACCTCAGAAAATGACATTTGTCAAAGCAAGTTCATCTGCTCCAATAAAGAATGATGCGCCAAAGATAAGTAAAGAGTTTGTAAAAATCCAATCTATAAGTAGCTTTCATCATTGTGTGTTGTGTGATGGTTTAGGTCACAAGGCTACAGAATGCCTTTTGCGATTTGCTCTAATGCCAAGGGACGTAAAAATCCTAAGGTCAGACAGGAGTGGGTTGTCAAAAGTTGCTAACCCTAGGACCCAAGAATAAAGGGGACCTGCGTTCTTAATGTCTATCTTTCAGGTCTCCTGCTTCACTGCGCACTCTTCACAAGCTAAAGCGCATATATGGTACCTCGACAGTGGATGTTCTAGACACATGACTGGAGATGCTACCGCTCTTGAAGAAGTGCATGAAGGAAGAGGTCCCTCTGTAACTTTTGGAGATAACAACAAAGGGCACATAGTTAGATATGGAAAAATCAGAAAAGATAAAGTGTGCATTGAGAAAGTTGCGCTCGTTGAAGGTCTCAAGCACAACCTGCTCTCCATATCACAATTCTGCGATAAAGGTTTGGAATGTCACTTCACTGCAATGCACTGCTACATCAAAGATGGCATATCCGGACTAACTTTGCTCACAGGGACTCGTAAGACTAATGTTTACATTATTGATCTTACTTCTATAGATTCTATCACTAATCTCTATTTTGTGGCAAAGAATGTAAGTGAAAGCAGCTGGCTATGGCATAAGCGCTTAAGTCATTTGAACTTCAAGTATTTGGCTAAGCTAGGAAGGGAAAATCTTGTCAAAGGACTTCCCAAAGTAGCTGACCATCATGACAGAAAATGCGCAGCATGCCAGCTCGGTAAACAACCTAAGCAGTCTTTCTCCAGCAAGATTGTCTCCTCAACTTCCAAATGTTTACAACTGCTTCACATGGACTTGTTTGGATCAGTCACCACTGCGAGCATTGGAGGAAACAAATATACTTTAGTCGTGGTGGATGACTACTCAAGATACACATGGGTCGAAATGATGATATCCAAAGATGACTGGTATGATATCTTGACTGCGCTATTTCGAAAGCTCCAAACTCAAAAAGAAGACGACATCATGAGTGTTAGATCAGACAATGGAACTGAATTCAAGAATAACGGTGTTGCTCAATACTGCGATGACCATGGAATTGATCACAATTTCTCTGCTGCTGGATTTCTTCAACAAAATGGCGTTGTGGAAAGAAAGAATCGCACGTTGATTGAGGCTGGAAAAACAATGATAGCAAAAGCTAAGCTTCCAAAGTATTTCTGGGGAGAAGCTGTCAACACTGCTTGCTTTACTCAGAATAGATCCCTCATCAACAAAGCCTACAACAAGACTCCATATGAGCTATGGAGAGGAAGAGCGCCCAACATTGCTTTCATCAAGATTTTTGGCTGCAAATGCTATATCCTCTACAATGGCAAAGATCATAGAGGTAAATTCGACGCCAAAGCAGATGAAGGTATTTTCGTTGGGTATGCCAAACATTCTAAATCTTTTCGTGTTTTAATAGAACTACTCTAGTAATTGTAGAATCTGTACATGTTACTTTTGATGAGCATTCTCTCCTTAAGCCACATCTGGCTCCAAATGATTCTGATGATTCTGCTGAGAATGTTGAGACAGGTACGCAGCCTCAAACTGTACCTGCGCAGAATGTTAATCAAGAAGATCAAAACCAGAATCAAGCAAGTCCATCGCATGCGCATACACCCGATGCTGCGCCAGAAGTGACGACTCCTGATGCGCAAACTCCTCCTCCTGCGCATGATGTTTCTCCTCTTCAGCAAATCACTTTTGATGATCTTGATGCTGGAACAAATGAAGTACCCATTGAAGATCTTCGTATTCCTACCACTCAACCTAACTTACCTCCCGAGGTTCGTGAAGTTAGAGATCATCCAACTTCAAACATCATTGGTGATCTCAATGTAGGGGTTCGTACTAGGAGAGCATCAAACTTTCATGATGAATATCACTCCTTTATCTCTCAAATCGAACCAAAGAAGATTGATGAAGCGCTCCAAGATTCAAGCTGGGTTACTGCTATGCAAGAAGAGCTCAACCAATTTGAGCGCTGCAAGGTTTGGACCTTAGTACCTAGACCTCATGATCAAGGCGTTATTGGTACTAAATGGGTATTCAGAAACAAGATGGATGAGAATGGAAGCATCACAAGAAACAAAGCTAGGTTGGTTGCGCAAGGCTATAGGCAAGAGGAAGGAATCGACTACGATGAAACATTTGCGCCTGTAGCAAGACTTGAAGCTATAAGAATTTTCTTAGCTTATGCCTCTCACAAGAAATTCAAGCTTTATCAAATGGATGTGAAGAGCGCATTTCTCAACGGTGAACTCCAAGAGACGGTCTACGTAGCGCAACCATTGGGATTTGAAGATAGCAGATTTCCAAATCATGTCTTCAAGCTTCAAAAAGCTTTGTATGGACTTAAACAAGCTCCAAGAGCATGGTACGATACGCTATCAAAATTCCTACTAGAGAAAGGCTTCAAGCGCGGTAAAATAGATACAACTCTTTTTATTGCTAAGTATAATGATCATTCTTTACTTGTTCAAATTTATGTCGATGATATTATATTTGGTTCTACTAATGAGTTACTTTGTAAGCGCTTTGAGAAGCTCATGAAAAGTAAGTTTGAAATGAGCATGATGGGAGAACTCACATTCTTCCTCGGGCTTCAAATCAAGCAATTGAATGATGGTATCTTCATAAATCAAGCCAAGTACACAAGAGACCTAATCAAGAAATTTGGACTAGAGAATGCTAAAGCATACGACACTCCAATGGCCACGGGCAACAAACTTGACAAAGACTTGAAAGGTAAGAAAGTTGATCAAACTTTATATCGAGGTATGATTGGCTCTCTCCTTTATCTTACGGCAAGTAGGCCAGATATTATGTTTAGTGTTTGTGTCTGTGCCCGCTATCAAGCGGACCCTAGAGAAGCGCACTTAACTGCTGTTAAACGCATTATTCGTTATCTTTCTGGAACTATTAACCTTGGACTTTGGTACACCAAAGATTCGAATTTCGACTTGCTAGGTTATTCAGATGCAGATTACGCAGCATGCACAATTGACAGGAAGAGCACAAGTGGAACTTGTCATTTCCTTGGGAATCGACTTGTTGCGTGGGCAAGCAAGAAGCAAGCTGCTGTGTCCATCTCCACTATAGAACCTGAATACATTGCTGCTGGAAGCTCCTGCTGCCAAATCCTATGGATGAAGCAACAATTAGTGGACTTTGGAATTCATAAAGAAAATTGTCCAATTTTCTGCGATAATATGTCCACCATAGCTGTCTCCAACAATCCTGTCATGCATTCAAAGACAAAGCACATCGACACAAATATCACTTTCTCAAGGACCACGTGGAAAAAGGAAACATTCATTTAGAGCACGTGGGCACATATAATCAAATTGCTGATATCCTTATAAAATCTCTTGACGCAAAAAGATTTGTATTCCTGAGAGGAGAAATGGGTATGCTTGAACTTAGCTAACCTGTCCATATGATTTGTTAATACTAATAATCTTGTGTTTGCTTGATAAGATATTCATCATAGGTCAAGATCCATGCTTCTGCGCAACCCCTGCGCAGTACTTCATTTGCGCATACCACTAATGTTAATCTATTTCAAGAATTGATTGCGCTATTTACAGCTCTGCGCATGATTTTAACATGCGCACACGTCGTGGATCGCAGGTAAGTCCTCTATTTATTAGAAATTGCACTTAGGTCCCTGACTGAAAAGTCAACGCTTAGTTCACAAGGGTACTTGTGTAATTAAAATTTTCCCTCGCCTTATTTTTGAAATTTCTTGGGAAATTACGCTCTTGCCCCTGCGCATGTCCCACTATCATTAAATGCAAACGGCCATTAATGATAGCGCCTGTTAGAATTCCTGATCAACATTTATGAGGGGGTTGATATGACTGTGACCTGCCTAGACTTACTCACTCACTCGCGCGTTAGGACTGCGCACGCGCGTTCCCTATTCGGCCACGTCGCTTTGCTATCGTGCGCCTCTGCAATTTTTCACCAAATTCGCTATCTTTCACCAAACCGCCTCGCTGACGTCATGCGCCATTTCCCCTTTTAGTATAAATCCTTTTTGACTCTTCCTTCTTTATCTCTTTCCTGTTCTCTCTCTCTCTCTCATTCACAAATTCATCCTCTTTCTCTGCAACCTACCCTCCATTTCCCAATCATTTCCTTTTCTTCTCTCCTTGACTTTTCTCTCAATCTCTGCAAAACTCTTCTCTCTCTTTCCTTTACAAAAACCCTAGTTTCTTTTAAAATGGCTCCCCGAAAATCGAAAGCTAAATTCGTTGGTGAAGTCCATGAACCTGTTAAAGAGGTTCCTCCTCAAGAAGCTAAATCTATTGACGACATGGTAACAATTTCTGGACCTTGAACTCCTTTTCTGTTTATCCGCCATTGTTATGTCTCGATTTCTTAAAAACTCCCTTTTTCAATTTTATTCTTATATGTTAATCATTTTTGAAATCGTCTGTTGTTTTGCGTTCGTCTCTCTCTGATCTACCTTTGTATGTACTTTATTTCACGATCAGTACTGTTTTCATATGTTCTCTGCAAATTTTTTCGTTCGAAAACCTCCTAGGCAGACGAACGGTTATTCTTGATTTCTGGGCTAAATGTTTTGTTTTTGGAAATCTTGTTTTCTTGGCTGTTTTTCGTCTCTGAAATGCGGTTATTTCGGCATGCTTTTTGTCCTTTTTGGTCAAACTTTGATTTTTAAGTGTTCTTGATGTTCTTCGTGTTCATATTTTTATTATTCCGTGTTCATCATGTTCTTATTTTTTGATTTGGGTCGCCTTATATCTCTGTGTTTGCGTTTTTGCGCATATCTTTCTCATTTGTTTCCTATGGAGATGCTGCGCATACGTGTATCTGCGCATGCGCTTCGCTCCATGCGCAATTCTTGTCTAAACTACTTATTTTGCGCAGAACTCTTTCTACTTCCTACAAGGCTGGGAACTGGATCTTGCTGTGCTACACAAAGATGCTGTCGGACGCAGGATTGTTCATCTTATGGATTCTTCCAGCATCTTACCTCTCTTTACACTGGCTCAGGACTTCTATGTCCCCTCTCTTGTAGACGAGTTCTTTGAGAACGCAGAGAGAGTCACCATGACACACAAGCAGACTCGAGAAAAGATTGATGTTATCCGCTCAGTCGTTCGGAATTATTCAGTGCGCATTGTTCCTGCGTCACTTAAAAATCTTTGCGGATTTAAAGTTGATGATGCGCCAGAAGCCTATTCTGAAGCTAAACAAAACAAGCTTGCGCAGAAACTGGTTGGGGAACCTTCTCTGGTTAAGAAGTGGAGCGTTCATGATCGCAAGGAGTTTGGTGAGGTGATGTATCACCTTTGCACCATTATTGGCGACTCCGTAAACTGCAAAAATTGAAATAAGGGCAAGTTCATTTCCAAGCAGTGGGCTTATTGTGCTGCGGTCTATAATGGCGATGCTCTAGACTGTTCCTCTGTTCTTTTTGACGAGCTATGGGATGCATCGGAGAGCTATGACAAGCGCATGGACAAGAAAGTAGCCAAGTACAGAACTCACTGTAGGCTTTTATCCAAATTTCTGATGAATGTCTCTGAGCTGCGCACCTTCATGCAAAAGCGTCCTGATCTCAAAGTCCCCTGCACCAAGACCTATTCTATCTCTCACCTCTACTCTCTGCGAAATGAAATTGGTCGCAGTGATTATCGCAAGATTTGGAACAAGGACACCAGCCCAGACAAAGAAGATTGGGTTGATAGTGATGATGATGAAGCCCCTCAACCCAAAGCAAAGAACACTGCCGCGCAGCCTTCGAAGGCCACTGCGCCTACTGAACCTAAAACTGCTGCTGCGCAGGTAAAGCGCAAAGGCAAAGGTATTGCAAAACCTACGCTAGAAAAGGTGAAGGAAATCCCAAATGTCAGATCAACTGCTGGCATTAAAATTGGATCTGATTTACCGCCTCCTGCTCCCAAACCTTCAAAGAAGCGCAAAGATCCTCCTGCGCTTGCTCCCTCTCCTGCCAAAACCAAGAAAAAGCCTGCATTTACCAGACTTCCTCCTGCGGCTACTATGGTTGAAGAAGACAACGAGTCTCGAATGGATGCGACTGCTGCTGATGCTGCGGATGATACAGCGCAGGGGGAGCAAGATCCAAAGGCTGCTGACGTCCCTCCTGCTCAGGGTACAGGAGATAGTGATGATTGGATGGACGAAGATTTTCTCGCCTCCGGTACGCCTGCAAAGACCGCTGCTGCTGCACCTGCCAAGGATCCTCCTCGAACTCCACGCAAGAGACAGGTTGTGCGCAGCACTGCGAAAGGACAGCCAAAAGCTGCGGCTCCTCCTTGTCCTGAACCATCATCAAGTGCCTTCCAACGCCTCAATATTCCGATTGGAAATACTCAACCTGGCACCTCTGTCCTTCATGATGATTTGGACTTGGAAGATGAGGACGCGGATGAGGTTACCAAGTCTGCGCAGGGCGATGATGCTGCGCAGCAAGCTCCTGTTAATCCTGAAGGTGACAAGGAAGGAGATGTGCGCACAACTGATACAGATAGCAGCAGCACGCACTCATCTACGCATAGGTCACATGCTGCTGATCCTATTCATCTCTCTCCCAAACAACCTTCTCCAACGCACTCTCCTCCCAAAGTCTCTCCTCCTCCAGCTCAAGCTATTCCTTCCGTTCCTATAGTATCTACTTCCTCTCTATCTTCCTCCGCTGATCTTCGCCAAATTCTCCAGGCTCTCAATACTATTCAAGTCAACCAGGTTGCTGCGTAGTCCCAAATGACTCAGCTCATTACTGTGCAGACAGCTATCCAAGAGCAACTTGATGCGTAGCGTTTAGAGATTGCTGCCATTAAGGGGGAGAATATATCAAAGGCAAGTACCTCCGCCGGCCCCTCTGCGCAACGCGTTCCTGATGCATTAGACCAAATGGTCCTGGACTCATTAAAGTCAATAGCTAGGATGCTTGAAAACGTCTGCACTTATACCGCTATCAATGATGGGTTTATAGGACTGCTTAAGCGTCTGCGCAAGAGCTTAGCCGATGGGTTGCATGAAGGATTTGCTGGGATGGAAGCGATGATGCTGGAGTGATTGGAACAAGGTCCCGGTCCTACGCATGCCAATACGCTTAATATGGAAAGTGTCAGGGAGTGCATAACTCAAGCGATGACTGATTTCGCTGATGGGTTCAACGCTAGGATGGATCAAGCCATGTTCGATATTCAAGCCAGCGTGAACACTCAGCGCCTCCACACTGACCAAAGACTCGAAGCAACGCAGGACACCGTCATCAACACTATTGAAGCTGCTGAGTAGTCTTATTTTAATCAGATGACGGGACATCAAGTATAGTATAGAGCCATCTTCCGAGAGCTGCGAGAAGATAACGCAGATATGCGCAGAGGAATGGCTACCTATGTAGGTGAGGCCATAGCATTCAGAGAAAGATTCCAAGAACTGAAGATTGAACTTATGAATAAGTTCAACAGTCTGCAGAATGAGCTACGTGAAGCCTTGCACCGGATCAACATAGACTAGGTTCTATGTAATTTTTGTATTTGCGCAAAGTATTTCTTTTTGTGCGCATTTTTGTTTTTCTTATTCAAACTTGTAATCTGCAACTCTTTACATTTCAAGTTTTAATGAGAAAAAATCGCATCATGTGTTGCCAAAACCTTGTTCAATTCAAACTCTTTGTTTGTGGAACAATGACTGCATTATTTCAACCCATGCGCATAATCTTAACTGTTCATATCTTTATCGCATAATGTTTAAACATTCAGTTTAAACGCATACTTAAAACTAAAACTCATATTATTTGTATGCGCTGAATGATACTTCTGTCTTTCCCTTTTTGTAAGCTAATCTTTGGGATAGACTAGAAATCTATGACATTGGCGAGTATGTGCATTGACTTGAGGCATGATTTGCTATTCAGATCCTTATGGACATGTTATTATCAAGTACAATGAATTGCCTTTGTTATAGTAGGTAATGGCATCAATCATTTAGGGGGAGATTGTTGGGTATGCTTACTTCTTAACCCTCCTATTCTTGTTAGAATTGATTGATACCATCACCTATTAATATTTTATGGACTTTAGGATCCTATGTAAGAAGTTTTATAAATTTAATTTCTAGCTTAGTCCATTTTATAGTATAGGATTAGATCACAGGACTTGAAGCGAAAAGGAATGAAGATCCAAGTGTCAGTGGTTACTGCGCAGGACTTCGCTGCGCAGGACACCACTGCGCAGGAATATCCTGCGCAGCATTCTTCCTCAGTTCAATTCATTCAGATCACCTAACTTGGAAAACGCTTTGAAGATGTACTCTTTTAAGAGTGCAGAAACGATAAAACAAGCACACTTAGCAGATCCAACGATGGAGACGCGCTCAAGAGATATATTTCAAATGAAGACAGCTGTCAACCTTCTGAAGAAGCTTTTTGAATTTGGTCTTCATACTCAGTCTCCAACGGCTCTATATACCTACGCACCAATCATATTGTGCCAGGTCATCAACTTTGATTAGAGCCCCAACGGCTATAAAGGACACCTGTGCACCAATCATATCGTGCCAGCTCATCGTCCTTGCTCAGAGCTCCAACGGCTATATTCATGCTCTCAGCTATAAATAGCCAGCTCATCTTCATTTCCAAGTTGCTAGAGTTTGTGCTTTATAATATCCTTGAAGTTCTGAAGATTGCTGCTTACTATTCACAGATTCGAGATCAACCTTCAAACCTTCTTACCTTCAAACTCCTGCCCAGATCCTAAGCCTTAAATCACCAGAATTCTTCGGGCTCTTCATCTCATAGATTCATAGAGCCCATAATTTCTGAACACACACATACCTCTTGAAGCTTTGATCATTTAGATCTTTCTTCTTGAGATACACCGGTTTAGTCTAGGATTTGTTCTTCATAGATTATAGATCTTTGAGATAGTTGTGTTTCATTGTTGTATCTTGTAACTCTCTCATATAATAAGATCTCCTTTAGAAAATCCAAGACTAACCATCTTGGTAGAGGACGTAGATCTTTCATCGATCAAACCTCTCCAAATAGCTGGTTCTTTAATCTCGCTATTTACTTTCTGCTAATCATTTCTGAATTACTGCTTTGTTTGATCTTATCAGATTGCTACTATTGCTGCTGTGTTTGTTATTGCTTATTGCCTTAGAACATTTTATCCAACTCTTTAAGCCAAAACTTAGCGCGTGCGTTTTTATCCTTGCGCAGCTTTTTACTGCGCAGGTGCTGCTTAAAACTTCCGCTGTGCATTTCACACTCTCACTGCGCGCTATACTTAGCTTATTTGAGAACTGTGCGCATAAGCCATCGATTTGCAAAAGGGTTTGAAAAGAATTTTAAAACGCTATTCACCCCCCCCCCCTCTAGCATTTTTCATACCCTTGTTGCCCCTTTGGGACCAACAACCTCCTCCCAACTCAACAACCTCCTTGATTCCAGTAGGTTCAACAATTAGCAATTCAAGAGTTACCGTAACTAACTGAGTGTCTGTAGTTTGCTCAGCAAGATGAGTGTCGGCAGTTGTCTCATCAGTCCCTTGTTCAGTATAAACTCCTCCTGAAACAGATACATCAACTACATCATCCAGTGGTTCCAAGGGTTGAGTGTCCATAGTTTCCTCAACAGGAGCAGGTTGGTCAGCAGATACTTCAATCAGAGGTTGAGTGTCAGTAGTTTTCTCAACTTAAAATTCCACAATCCCTTTAACAGGTTCATCGGCATGAATTTCAGTACTACTTTCACTCACCACTACAACATCTGCAAAAAGTTCAGCAGAAGAGGGAGCTTTAGCCATGATAGATCTTATCGGCATCTTGTCACTGTTAGTTGTTTGAGAAGTTGAAGAGGAGACATCGGAGTCTTTATGAGCACAAACCAATTCTCCAAGTAAGTCAGCACCATCATTGTCATCATCATCACTATCGGCAGAATCACTATCGGCATCAGCATCAACATTTTTATCGGGAACCTTTTCATCATCAGCATCAGACAGAGTCCTGCTGCTGATAGGCGAAGGAGCATGAGTAACTTGATCGGCAAGATCTTCGGCAGCCTGATGATCGGCATCTTGCTTCATCAGAAATTCGTTTGACTGTTCAATTAAGGCCAAAGTGACCTTCTTTACTGATCTATGGAAATGAGCATTGAGAGGACTATCAGCAGGAGCCTCATCATCATTGTATGTCAGCAAGTCTTCATCATTTTCCAGTCTGCCCATCTGATAAGGATCAAACTCAGTGAATTGGGAGAGCTGATTGAATGTTCTGGCATAAATGATCCACACATCTTGAACCATCATGTCTTGTCTAATTCGATCTTGAAAAAGATAGACTTGGTTCCAGTGTAGTGGTAGATAGTCAAAATAGCGACCAAAATTCAGCTTCAGTTCAACTTCTTTTAACTGCTTGAACTTAGAGAGAGGGAAGAACTTCTCATTCCACATATCAGTGCGAATGTTCAAACTCCGGTAGTCAACATAATCAGAAGTTTTCCCAGATGGCACAGTGTCCTTCATTTCTTCATGAAACTGAAGAAGACGACGAATGAAAGGAGGCAGATGATCAATCGGAAAGACCCATTTCTTGTTAAAGACCTTGTTGGTGAAGGACCAAGGGTTCCTGTAGAAGGTGTGGAAGGTGGGATTTCTGATGGGAGCACATTTCCTTGAAGTCTGAGACTTGAGCTTTTTAATAACATCTTCAATACTTTTTCCATCAGCAAAGTCATCGGTAAATTCTTCATCAGGAATTTCAACTTTGACAGAAGGATCGGCAGTGAGGGAAGCACCGGCAAGATGAGAAGGAGCAAATCTAATCAACTTTGCTCTTGGATCAGCAAAATCAATGGGAGCAGAAGGAACTTCATTGGCAACAAGCTTTTGCTTCTTCATCGGCGAGGCCATCTGATCAGCAACTTGAGTAGACTTCTTCATTGGCAAGTCTGGTTCGTCGGCAACCTTTACCTTCTTTAACACTACTTTATCAGCAACCTTTACCAATTTCCTTTTCTTTGGAGCACCAGGAGTAGAATCGGAAATAATTCTATCTTTTGATGGAGCAGGAGTAGAGACTGCAGATTGGGAAGCAACTAAATGAATTTTCTTAGCTCTTTTCTTCTTTGGAGCGTCATCAGGTACTGGTGCAGGTGCAACAACACTAGAAGCCTTCTTTTCAATTCTCTTCCAATCTTTAGCATCAAAAGATTTTAATCTGCTGAAGGAAATGCTGGATGAAGAACGGTCTGGATTGACTATGATGGAATTTCTTCTCAAAATCATACTGATCAAGAGATAATGACATCCTTTCCCAGGATTGGGTTTGTTCTTCAGTCTATCAGAAGACCATTTGTCAGCAGCAGTAGCAATGATACGGAATATGTAAGCACACCAGTTGAACTCAATCTGTAGAACAATGGCGGCCATGGCTTCAAACTGCACATCAGTTACATTGCTATGAGATCTAGATCGGCAAATGAGGCATCTATCCACTATCTCATCAAGAGCATAGTATCGGCGAGGATAATGAATCTTCAGATGACTGGTGCCACTGAGTCTTGGACCAGCTCCTCTCATAAGATTCCATGCCTTGTCCAATTCCTCATCATCAACAAGAGCACTAAACCCTTCATTCCCAAGAGAGGGAAAAACTTCAGAAATAGAAGAGGGAGTAAGAGAAATTTGCACGCCCAAGACTGTAGAATTGACGGAGACGATGATTGAAGAGTTAACCGGAGAACGGACAACCGAGGAGTTGGAGAAGAACTCTTTAACCAGATCCACGAACACAAAATCAACTCCAGATGGAGTAACGAAAGAGTTGAGCAAAGACCCAATAAGCAGATTCTTCAAGAAAACCCCATCGGCTTCGTCATTGAAGTAGCCGGAGTCAACATAACCTCCGTAGATATCTTTTTCGCCGGACATTTTCTGCAAGTTACTCAAAAATCTCACAATGTTAGAAGCAAAGACAAATCAAAACAAGGATGATTGGAAATGAGCAGAGTATAAACATTAACAATTACCAGATTATGAAGATAAAGGCAAATAGGAATTGAATCTAAGTAATTCGGTAAGATGAGTGAGAGAGAGAGAGAGAGAGCAATAAAAATGGCGGAGAAAGTTTGAAATATTTTGAAAGGGCGTTATATATGTTATGGGGGAGAGAGAGAATATGAGAAGGCAAGAATAATGAGAAGTAACTATACCTATAATATTGGAGAACGTGCGCACGCAAAATTTAATGCGCACACAAACCGGTGAGAAACGAACAGTTAAAAGAAATAGGGAGAAGGGGTAAATTAGTCAAAAAATAAAAAGGTGATATTGATCAGTTACCTTGCTGATGTATCGCATTAAATGGGATACATCAAGACACGATTTTGGGTAAGAAAGGTATACACACGTGTCAAGGAGTTGGTGTGACCGATGTACCTTTGATTTGATTGCTAACGTCATGCGTCAGGAATCTTATCTTTTTGCAGAGACGTGCTGATTTGATGCTTTTTACAAATCGGCAAGATAGTTTGAATCGGCAAGATAATTTAGTCGGTAAGATATGATGATCGGCATGATGTTATTAGCAATATTTTGTCGGCAATATCATTTGGTCGGCACGATTTTCACACTTGCTGATGAGATCGGCAAAATAATTTGGCCGGCAAGATTTTCATACTTGCTGATGAGATCAGCAAGGCTAGCACAATAGGCAGAGTTAGCACAGTTTTAACCATAGAAATCAATCATACCTAGTTCACCTCTTAGGAATTCAAATCTTTTCTGGTCTAAGGGCTTTGTCAGTATGTCTGCTCTTTGGTAATCGGTATGAACTTTGAGCAGCACCACGTTTCCCTTTTCAACATGTTCCTTCAGAAAGTGATACTTGATGTCTATGTGCTTGGTTTTGGAATGCATGACCGGGTGGTTTGAAACTGAGATAGCAGATTGATTGTCACAGTAGATGGGACAAATTTGAGATGGAACTTCATAGTCAACAAGCTGCTGCTTCATCCAAAGGATCTGTGAACAGCAACTGCCGGCAGCTATATACTCAGCTTCAGTAGTAGAAGTGGAAATTGATGCTTGTTTCTTACAGGACCATGACACCAGTCTATCACCAAGAAATTGGCAAGTTCCACTAGTACTCTTTCTTGTTACCCTGCAAGCTGCAAAGTCTGCATCTGAATAACCTATAAGATTAAAAGATGAATCTCTAGCATACCATAATCCAAGGTTAGAAGTGCCACAAAGATATTTAATGATACGTTTAACAGCTTGCAGAAGAGATTCCCTAGGGTCAGCTTGAAACCTGACACAAACACAAACAGCAAACATAATATCTGGTCTACTGGCAGTAAGATAGAGGAGTGAGCCAATCATACCTCGGTAGACAGTCATATCTACTTTCTTACTAGACTCATCCTTATCTAAGTGAATGTTGGTGCCCATATGTGTGCTTTGAGAGTGAGCATTTTCAAAGCCAAACTTCTTGATTAATTCTTTTGCGTACTTGGCTTGACCGATGAATATTCCCTCATTGGATTGCTTGACTTGAAGTCCAAGGAAATATGTTAGTTCACCCATCATGCTCATCTCGAACTTGCTCTTCATTAGCTTCTCAAATCTCTTGCAAAGTGATTCATTAGTAGAACCAAAAATAATATCATCGACATATATTTGAACAAACAATGAATGACCCTTGTGCTTGGAAACAAATAAAGTAGTATCGATTTTACCTCGAGTGAAACCTAAGCCATCACTAAGTAAGAACTTAGAAAGGGTTTCATACCATGCCCTTGGAGCTTGCTTTAGGCCGTAGAGAGATTTCTTCAATCGGTAGACATGATTAGGCTTCTTAGAGTCCTCAAAACCAGGTGGTTCTTCAACATACACACGTTCTTGGAGTTCTCCATTCAGGAAGGCACTTTTCACGTCCATTTGATACAGTTTCAATTCTTTGAAGGCGGCATAGGCTAAGAAAAGTCTTATAGCTTCCAATCTTGCAACAGGAGCAAATGTCTCATCGTAGTCAATCCCTTCTTCTTGTCGATATCCTTTAGCAACTAACCTTGCTTTATTCCTTATGATCTTCCCTGCTTCATCCAATTTGTTCCTGTAGACCCATTTTGTACCAATCACTTGTTGAGATGATGGTCTTGGCACTAGTTCCCACACATTGCATCTTTCAAACTGATTTAGCTCCTCCTGCATAGCTTCCACCCAGCCAGGATCAGCAAGAGCTTCTTCAGTCTTCTTTGGTTCTATATTGGAAACCATAGCAGATGAGAAGAGACTCTCGGCGAATGCTCTAATAAGGTTTCTTGTCAATCTTGGTCCAAAGACATCATCAATCACATTTTCTAATGGATGATTACGAACTGTTCTAACTTCCGTTGGTACATCTTGTCTGACTGTATCTTGTTGTAAAGATTCGAGAGGAGGATCAAGATCAGCAGGTGGAGTAGGAGAATTAGAGTTTTGGGTGAGAGGTGGATTAGATTGAGAGCTTGTTGGGAAGGGCCTTATGATAGAAATTGGTTAAGGATTAGATCTGTTTTCAGTATGATTAGCAGAGTTTTCATCGGCAAATGGATTGTGAAATTCATCAGCAGATTTTGGTTCTGCCGATGAATGAAAGTATTGAGCTTCGGTTGATTCTTCTACTGATATAACTGGATCAGTAGCTGGAACTTGTCCTGGATGGTTAGTATTGCTGGATTCACCTGTCTCATGAGCACTAGATTCATTAGTACTATTTGGAGCCTTGTCAGACTCTAGCAAATCAAATTCATCAAAGGTTACATGAACAGATTCAACAATTTTCAAAAGTTTCTTATTAAAAACACGAAAGGCCTTACTGTGTTTAGCGTATCCAACAAAGATTCCTTCACCAGCTTTCTCATCAAATTTACCTCTGTGCTCTTTACCGTTGTAAAGCACGTAACATTTGCAGCCGAATATTTTGAAGAATCCAATGTTGGGAATTCTGCCTCTCTAGAGTTCATAAGGAGTCTTGTTATGGAATTTGTTGATGAGAGATCTGTTCTGAGTGAAGCAGGCGGTATTGATGGCTTCAGCCCAAAAATATTTCGGCAGCCTAGCTTCAGCAATCATGGTCTTACCAGCTTCTATAAGAGTTCTGTTCTTTAACGACACCATTTTGTTGTGGTGTACCGGCAGCTGAGAAGTTGTGGTCTATGCCATGATCATCACAATACTGAGCAATACCATTTTTCTTGAATTCAGTGCCGTTGTCTGATCTCATACTGATGATATCGCTTTCTTTCTGAGTTTGTAGTAGTCTAAATAACTTGGTAGCAACTGCATAGGTTTCATCTTTGTGACTGAAGGTTTCTACCCAAGTATATCTAGAGAAATCATCTACTACAACCAGGGTGTATCTACTTCTCCCAATACTTGTAGTGGTTGTGGGGCCAAATAGATCCATATGTAGCAATTGGAGGCACTTAGAAGTTGACATGCAGGGCTTGCTTCGGAAAGATGACTTATGTTGTTTTCCAAGCTGGCAGGCCTTGCATTTCTTTGCATGATCAGCAGACACTTGAGGCAGACCGGTTACCAAATTTGAACCGGCAAGCTTAGATAGATACTTGAAGTTCAAGTGACTGAGTCTCTTGTGCCATAGCCATGAGTTCTCACTGATGTTCTTGGCTACAAAACAAACATTAGCAACACCAGTAATAGCACTTAAGTCTACTGCATAAATGTTACCTTTTCTTTTGGCAGTGAGAAGAGTTTCATTGGAAGCAATGTCTTTCACATAGCAACTGGAAGTAGTAAATACGCATTGCATTCCTTTATCACAGAATTGTGATATAGATAGAAGGTTGTGTTTCAGACCATCCACTAGAGAGACCTTCTGTACAGTAACTGCACCTCTCTTGATGGTACCAATACCGATGATTTTTCCTTTGGCATTATCACCGAAAACCAATGGGGGACCTGATGCTTCTGAGATATTGGCGAGTAGATCTGCAAATCCTGTCATGTGTCTTGAACAGCCACTATCTAGAATCCACAAATCCTTGCTTGCACCAGTTGAGGCCATGAACCATTCCTGAAATAAAACGGTATGCTTATGGTCCCCCTTATTCTTGGGTCTGAGGGTTAGTTCCTCTTTGGCAACCACATCTGGCCACCACTAGAGGATGCAACCTCAGTGGGTCCAGATAGGTGCTTTAAGAGGCATTCATGAGCCTTGTGACCATAATCAGAACAATTAGAACATCTCACTTGACTGATAGGCTGTGGAGTCGGTAGAACATCATTCTGTTTAGTCAGTGCATCGGCAGAACTAGGGAATTGAGCAGGCACAAACTTAGTAGGTTTAAAGGAGCTAGTGTTGCCTTTCTTTCCATTCTGTTTACCTTTGGAAGTTACCTTTTTAGGTACTTGTCCATCGGCAGCAGAGGAGGTTAGATCGGCAGCACTTGCTCTGCTGATGTATTCACCAAGAATACCGTTATCGGCAGACTCAGTATCAGCAACTTTAACATATATTTGTTTGTGCTTATCATTCCTTTTGTTCTGGTTCTTAGGATACTTTATTGCCACAGCACTGTATATTGGCTTAGCATCCTTATGCACTGAGTTAACAGGACTACATTCAACTTTCTCATCCTTTTTCTCGGTCGCACAAGTTTCAGTAGAGCTACTGCTGCTGGAATCAAATCCTAACCCATATTGGTCCTTATATGACATTTGGGTCTGTAGGATTGTTTCAACAACAACTCTAGATTTTGTGTAAGAATCAACAATCCTTGAGAGATGATTGTTTCTTTTCACAAGATCTTCGATCTGAGCTATCAATACTTCTACTTGGCATTTGAGATCCAGGTTTTCTTTCTTTAGAGAAATAGACTCAAGCTCGTGTCCTTTGAGAACTGAAAGTTCAGACATAAGCGAGCTATTCTCGTTAGAAATTCTTTTGAAATCAGCAGCCATCACTTTATGAACGCTACTCAGCTTCTCATAATCAATAAAAAGTTCATCCATTGTCTCTACCATCTCAGCCTTAGATAATTCTAGAAGAGGTTCGGCTGCATCTTTAGGAGTAGAGAGAATGGGTTCAGGTGAGAAGTCAGGTAGGGAAGAGATGGGTTTCGAAAGGCTTTTGGCAATATTGGGATGTTCGGTGAATGAGAATTTTCTTGTCATCGGCAAGGGTTTTGTTTTAGAAGCATTGAAGTGAGAAGAGTTACACTGTCCATAGAGTGAAGTTCCCACTTGATGAACCTTGTATCCTATTGGGTTTCCTGCTTTGATGCTTACTTCCTTGAAGTATGGTTGAGCTCTTCCAGTTGGTATTTCTTTGACTGGAGTCTTTGGCGGCGAGGGATCTCGGTAGATTGGAGTCGGAAAGGATGAAAGATCGGCATCATCTGAATCTAATGTAATGAAAATTACATCGGCATCTGCATCTTCATCGGCATCTTCGTCTGAATCAGTTTCACACCAGACCGGCAAGGCTTTTTCTGTGCTATCATCGGCAACATAACTTCGAGACTTTGGATATCTCTTGTTTACTGATTTCCTCACGTATTCATACTTTGGCTGAGGACATTTTGAGGCAAAGTGACCAGGTTTTCTGCAATTGAAGCAGACAAGATCACCTTTGCTGTTTTTGCCATCGGTAGCACTGGTACTTGGTTTGTTGTAGCTTGCTGATTTTTGAAATGGTGGTGTAAAAGATTTTTGTTGCTGGTGACTTCCTTTTTGCATCATTTTGAAGTCTTTGAACCTCTTGTAGTTTCTGGCGAAGGCGGCAAATTCGTCTTCTTCCATTGTTTGTTCTGAAGGTGTTTCTGAGGTTTTTGAACAGCAGGGTGTTTGATGGGGATCTATAGGAGGGAATTTGGTTGAAGGAAAGGATACCTGAGATTGAGCTGATAGAGACAAGTTTTTAAATTTTTTATCGAGAACGTTAAGTTTTTGCAGTTCTCTCTCATACAAGAACAGACTAGACACAAGATTCTGAATAGAGGTCTTGTTTAAGTCTCTAACTTCTCTAACAGCAGTGACCTTAGTATGATACTCATTTCCTAAAGAGCTTAGAAAACGAATATTAAGATCTTTCATAGTATACACTTTACCTAATGAAGCACATAAATTACTTACCTCGCAGAATCTGTCGTAGGCACTTCTGAGAGATTCACCATCTAGTTTCTTGAAAGATTCAAACTCAGCAATGCAGTCGTAGAGTCTGTTGTCTTTCACCTGCTCATCTCCTTCAAAGTATGCAAGGAGTTTGTTCCAGCATTGTTGAGCCGTGGAGCACAAGTCAATCAGTTTATATTGCTTTTCGTCCAATCCACATGAGATAATGTGGCACGCCTTTCCATCTAAAGCAACTGAAAGTTTGTCTTCATCAGTC
Source organism: Campanula takesimana (assembly GCA_026119855.1). Classification (NCBI taxonomy): domain Eukaryota; kingdom Viridiplantae; phylum Streptophyta; class Magnoliopsida; order Asterales; family Campanulaceae; genus Campanula; species Campanula takesimana. Next base: position 811,830 of record JAOWBW010000153.1, read on the forward strand.
CATTCTTCTCTAGGTTTTTCAATCAAGGTTTCATTAACTTGAACATGCGTTTCTTGTTCAGTGTCTTGATCAGCATGAGCAGTCAGCGGAGTGGAGGGAATTGGTCAGTAGGTGGTTGAGACCTTTAGAGGAATGATTGGACCACCTTCTATTACTTGCATTAATCGGTCATCGATTGAGTTCATATACTTTATCATACGAGATTTCCAGACACCAAACTCATTGACGTTCAACAACGGAATGGTAGTGATGTTGAACGACTGCATGATTTTTCCTGCCATGGTATCGGCAATACAAGCTGCAAAGCTTGGAAATTTCTTTCAAAATTCCAAGCTCTGATACCAATTGTTAGGCCCAATTGGTAGGAAACTAGGCTAGAGGGGGGGGGGTGAATAGCCTTTTTAAACTTTTACAAAGAAACACTTTTATAAATGCAAAGTCACTTATCAGTTTGCAAACTATTATCAGTAAGCGCAGCGGGTAAAATATGACTTAGTTTTAACTCCACAAAATCAGTGAATAAAAGATTTTCAGAGCTTAGTTTAAACACAAAGTTGTTTCCAAAAGTTCAATGCAGTTTCAAGAGATTGGTCAAAGGAAAATACAATGACTCAGTGTGAACAGTTAGATCAGCTAGTGAGAGATTTTCAATCGGCAAGAATAAAATAGCTGACAAGAGACACAGAGATTTGGAGAGGTTCACAGTGTAAATACTGCTACGTCCTCTACCAAGTTTGGTCAGGACTTGGATTTGGGTTAAGTACTATTAGATATTTCTAGTCTATTATAAGCATGGCTTTGCCGGTATACAAAGACTAAGTTCTAGAAATTTCTAATGGATTGTAAAACAAATCTGACCAAGTGTATTTGAGCGGCAAGTTCAAAGGAACTTATCTCACTCAGGTGGGTGTGTGAATAACTCAATCACAATATTCCTTATATAAGTCTAGCTTGGGAATATTAACAAAGTGATGAGTTTGTGCACGAGTGTATGTCCTATTAATGTCTAATGATTATCTGGACGGAATGTTGAGCTTCAATAAATGCTTCAACAATAAACTCTCTTCAATGCACCAACCTTCTTCAATGCAGCAAGTCCTCTATTTATAAGAGGAGTGAATGTCTTGAGTCTTGTAGAAGAAGGATAATATTTGAATTTCCAGCTGGGTAGGTGAGGAGCATTTAATGCAGTATCCTTGGCATTAATGGCGAAGATACGCGTGCCTGAAAAGTCTGATGGGTAAAGACCCCTTTGTCTCAACCGGTTACCTGCAAAAGCAAGTAGAGACAGAGTATAGCTAAAAGTAGCTATGTGTCAGACGGCGCAGCAATCATTACAGAGCAGGTAAACTACTTTTTGATAAAACAGTAAGAAAGGACAGGGACAATCAGCAAGGTTGACTTTAAGATGGAATGATGTAACCTGACTAACAGTACAGACTGTCTTTCTTTATCGGCAAGTTGAGAATGGAGTTGATCGGCAACTTCTTTAGTAAGTTGATCGGCAACTTGTGTAGCAAGTTGATCGGTAACTTGTCGTATGTTAAGAATAGAGTTGATCGGCAACTTGTTTACTGGTCTGCTGATTTGCTTCCTCTTGCTGGTTTGCCTTGTTGAAGAGATGTAATACACCTGTGCATCACAAAGAATCCTAAGGGTACCTAAAGAGGTTCTAATAAAATTGGGGGATCCTAAGTGTAGACATGATTGTAATTAAGTAATTCTAGTGTCTAGGAATCTATTTGAACAACAGGGACATGACCACCTCAACCACCAAGGAAAAGCAAGGGGGAAGGACTTACACAATATGTAAGCACCTTACAAAAAGGGGGAGGGGACAGTAAAAGCAATCTAACAATAAGATAAAACAAAAACCTTGCCATCAATTCTAACTATGGGCGGATAGAAGGGATTCCAGCTTTATCAAGCACAAAAGCACCATTACAAGCAGCTGGGAGTGAGTTATCCGGGTACCAAACCAAAGGGGACTTGACATCCGCTGCCATGTTTGCCAATCCATCAGCCACCTTGTTACCTTGGCGTAGAATATGAGAGACCCGAACGTCTATAAAATCGATTAGGTGATGAATTTGTCGAATCATGTAAAAAATCTCCCATGGTATATGATAGACTTTCGTGATAATCTTGGCCAGAACCTCAGAATCCACCTCTAGCCAAACACTAACCATATTGAACTTCATAGCTAAGGTTAAACCATCTAATGTGGCCTTGGATCGGCCCATAAGTTGGTTCTAATACCATAGAAATTTTCATAAGCAAACACAAGATTTCCAAGGGAATTTCGAAAAATACCACCCCCCGAAGAGATTCCAGGATTACCTCTAGAGACACCATCCGTGTGAGATGGTCTTCTTGCAGCTCATAGAAGAGGGTTTCACCGAGTTTGGTTAGAACTTGATTCCCAAGCCCTTTTGCGTATTATTATTAAGAATACCACATTCCTTGGGTTGTTTGGTATATCATTTCTCACATTCACTGGATAATGGATAGTATGGATGTTTGAGTATCCCATATTTTTTGAGAAGGAAATAGTGTTGCTGATTCTTTAGCAAATATGCAGCGGATGATGGGCATAATGCTGAGTTTCTTTCGGTCAATGATCTTCCTCGTCAATGTAAAGGGCTGATTTCTTTGGACAAGGCAAGGACTCCTTACATTCAGGTCAAGTAGGTTTTGTTTTATGGCTAGATTTCTTTATAATTTGATTGCTAGTTTTAGTTCTTTATTGTAGAGGATCTTATGACTTGTGTAAGAACTCCCCCGTTTTTTCCTAGTGGTTGAGGTGGTCATGTCCCCCACCATGTTTGTACCATTTCTTTATTATTAATAAAATCTAAGGAGGTACCGTCCTCCTTTCGCCAAAAAAAAAAAAAAAAAACATTGATCATTATAAAACGCCCTATCAAGCCGCTGCATAATTGATCTCCAACCCAATCTTTTATTCCACCAAGTAAATCTTGAACCCACAAAGTCAGCATCAATGAGAGAAGAAGCTTGAATGGCACCCGCAAATTCAGCAACTGATCCCTCTTTAATGGGACGCCTACCTTTCTTTTCCGTTTGATCCATAACTACGTTAAAATCTCCGATAACCATCCATGCCATATCAATAGAGCTAAGATGAGTAAGATCTTCCCTTAGCCTTCTTTCATATTTATTACAAAAAGCATGCACACACGTGAGACGGACAGGAGCAGGCCATAAAGAATGAGAAATCTAGATCGTAACAGATTGCTCACTAGAATGAGCGAGGGTGAACTGAAGCCCCATAACTATTTAACAACCTTTTAATTCTGCGAATAGAAGCAGCATTCGAAATACCACGCAAATTCCAACTAATAATAGCTACCATTTAAAACAGAATGCAAGAGAAGTAAAACGATACTCAAATAAAGAGTTAAACAGTTGAAGCCGAGCGGCTTCTATGTTTCTTATGTCTTACTTTTGTGAACCCATACTCGTCCACCAGATTATTGTCTAACGCAGCAAAAGGTGTAGACCCCGCCTGGTCTGTAACAAACGATTCAGAAAAAGGTTGACCTCTCGAGAGAGATTGAAATCTCTAATAGCATTGGAAGAAATCACATTATCAGTCTTGTTTAGAGCCTCTGATTGAGTGGTATTTTCAATAATAACCACTTGAGGATGGTCAGATTTATGTTGCTCAACTCTCTTTCGCACATCCATCTCAATATTTTGGGAGCCATCTTCATGATTATGAGCCCCCTCCACAACATCTTTTGAGACCTTCTGTAAGATTTGATTCACAACATTGGAAAGAGGAAAACCTCTTCTAGCCAAAGTTGGGGCAGCCCCGTCTTTAGGCTTATCCAAGGATTGAACAGGCTCAACCTGTTGGCTAGAACCCTCAATATTGGTCGCAGCAACTAACTCTTGAGTTGGTGGAGTCTCATTAACTTGAGGCTCATTGACTTGGTCTTTCTTTTTTTGATACACGGCCTTTCCAGCATGTGGGGCATCCCCATTAGTTTTAGGGGCATCTGGTTTCTGCAAATGAGGCTTAGCACGCTTGCAAAGGGATATATCATGACCAAGAACATAGAAATATTTACAATATTTGGGGAGATTGTCGTATTCTATTTTTTGATAAAAACTTGGCAAAAAATCATCACAATCTATAAAGATCTCAGAAGGGAGTTTTTTGTGACATCAACTTTAACAAGTACCTTGGCAATACTTGGTTGAGAGAGATCTGTAGTTGCTTTATCCAAAGACAAAGGCGTTCCAATTGCTCTAGCCAATTTCATAACATAACATACTTCTTTCATCCAAAGTCTTTGGTAATCAGCCTCGGTAGATAATTAGATCAATAGGTGTTTTGAGTCAAGGTGACCCAACTTGTAAGTCCCTTTCAACTGGAATTTAGCAAAGGCTATATGCGTATCTTCCATTGAAGGGCGCCCATAAGACAACTTACCAATCAGCGTCCAGGAGAAAGGCTTCGTAAGGCATTCGATAGCCTCTTTGGAGAGTTTCAACGAAGGAGTCCCTTTATAGGTCGCCAACGGAACAACGGGGAATGCATTAGATTGATGAGTAGAGAACAGATCCGCAAAGGATTTTGATTGCTGAACAGCATCGGGTTTAGGGTTGACGCTAATGGGGGATGTCTGGGTATGGGAATTAGCGTGCGAAGAGGATTGTCCAACAAGGATTGGAGGAGGATTATGACATTGCGATGGGCCATTAGGGTTAAGTCGGAGTGCATTAGAGACTGGATTAAAGTATGGATTTTTGGTACTAAAATTCATGGAATTGAACAAGGAAGCCGGAGAAGACATCGAAACCAAGAAGAACCCTAGGGATAAACCCTAGGGCGGAGAAGAGGAAGAAGACACACAGTAATCTCCCCTTAGGTGTGTGTTTCTAGAGAGAGAACTTTTTCTAGTTCAAAACTTGATTATCATACATGGATTTCATCACAACACTTACTTCATACCTTCATAACCTCAGTCCATACACCATTACTACACCACCATATCACCACCATAACATCACTCTAAACATCCACATAATACAAGCAAGCAAACTCACAACAAACACTCTCAATCCAAGCATAAACACCTTCAAGAAAAACAAAAAAAGTTTTCCCTTGGAAGCAAAGAAAGCACAACCTAGGTAAAGATCTCTTCTTGTAATATTCATACATGTAAAATGTAGATATTCATGTAATTTGTTAAGAGGTCTAGCCACTTGTTAGGTTAGACCTCCATTGATGAACCAAATATGTAATGTTTGATGTTCTTTGACATGTTCTTGTTAAATAAATGTTCATGATATTAATATTCAGTTGTTATCACTTGTTATGATGTAAATATTGTACATATTATCTATGTTATGTATGTTGTATGTTCATGTTTATTGATTTTGGGAGATTTTCCAAAGACTATCATGAGTTTTATAATAAACCCTCAATCTGTCCATGTTTGTCTTTCTCAAAGCAAAACATCATCAAGACATGAATAAATAAGTGATTTTCATGCTTTTTATGTCACTAACATGTATATCTATGCACACACAAGATTTCATGTTCATAACCCTTCATTTGATTGGGTTTTGATGATTGCTTCCATGATGTATGTGACTGTCCAGCAAGTTTTGAGTCCAGACCACTCTGTCTTGTCACTTCCATTACTCATAGAAAACGTGGTTTTTGGCCTTTGTCTATAAACGAGTTTTTGTTCGATACAGAATGAGGAAAATGGTAATGTAAATATCATATTTTCATGTTCATAGCACTTCAGATTGATGTATTTTCTGTTCTGACATTAAAATGTCAGAGGTATTTTGACCTTTTTAAACCTTCTTTCTGGACTTGAAACTTGGCTTTCGTAATATTTAAGATGTTATGAACAAGTTTTATGTTTGGTGTTTTCCCTAATTCCAGGTTTTCATGGTGAAAATGATAGATCTTTTGTGGATGTACACCATGTTTCCTGTTTTGACTGCTTTTGAGTTCATCTTGCATAACTATTTTGGACATCATAAAATACCCCTAAAATCAATATAAAAGTCATGGTTGATGTTTAACATGTTAGGAAGGATTACTCACCATTTATTTCCAGATTTAATAATTTGTGAGACATGTACATCAAAGGAGAATGGACAATAGTCCATAAACTAGGCATGGACATGAACTTGGACCATTGTTTTGATATGGGATTTGTCTCCCATTTATTCACCATTTGTACATAATAATCCCCCACCCCTGTTGTGCTAGCCTTTACTTGATATGAATGCTCAAAACCATTTTCAAAACCAAGTGAGAGTCCTCCCAAACCGACTCTCATTTGTGGGTTTAAGCAAACATACCTAGAATAGGAAAACTCCTTTGTATATAAAATCACCATTTTTTGTTAAGGCATAAAAAAACCAAGGCATAAAATGAATTTAAGAGGCATGCATTCTAGAGACCATCACGGGTGAGGTGAGTGCCTAACCCCTTCTCTTCTCGTAACATAGCCCCCGAACCCACTTTCTCTAAACAAAAGGTTTTGTCTTCGTTTTTCCTAATATAAAGCGAGGTGACGACTCTTGCAATTGTTTAAAACTTCGAGAGGAAACCATTGTGTGAAACCGAGCGCGGAGCGCGGGCTCTCACAGTGGCGACTCTGTTGGGGATAGTTTTTAAGTGGGCTAGACTCTAATTTTTGTGCATGCCATGCTTTATATGCTTTGCCTTGTTTGTATATATTTATGCCTAATATTTTTTGCAGGGACATTTCTTTACCTCTTATGTGTATATATATGCGCGGTGAATGTTTCCCTTTACATGAAAAACAAATTTTTTTTTTGGAAAAAATGGAAAAAACAAAAAAAAAGATTTTCTTTTTTCTTTCTTGCTTTCAAAAAAATCATTTTCAAAAGTGTAGATACCTCACACACGTGCACATTTTTGAACTTGCGATTTAGAACTGTACAAACCAAAGGGAGTGTTACCCGAGGACATAAGGGAGATGATCGACTTCCCGATAGGGTCCGCGGTTGACATTCCCACCCCAAAGCGCGCCTACTTGTCGTTGCAATGGGTGTAAGCCTAGCCTTCCCTTCCAAAGCCTCGAGTCCATGTTTTCAAAATGACACGTCTTTGACTTCATGCCGGTTTTTGTCTAGCAATTTCCATTTAATCCTATGTGTTCTCAAAAAGGTTATAAACAACCTCAAATGTGGATATCATGTGGAATTCTTGGATTGACTTAAAATTGCCAATACCCTCACAAAGACCGTAACCGAATGGTGGATCCCAGAAAGAGTATAGGCCCTTCGCTAGGGGCTTGGACGGCCAATACTATAGGTGAAAAATGTTGGTCCTTTGGAGACGGTATCAACTATTCTAGGATTCAATAGAAATACGTGTCAAAACAAAGCAAGGTGCTTGTCCGGCTTTCATAGGTTTGTGCGTTGCTTGCGCTTCAAATTTTGAAAAATAAAATAAAATTAGCTTCTTTAGTTCATAAATTTTTCCCCATTTTGCACATAAAGCTTCTTCTCCCAAAAAATCTAAAATAGGTTTCCTTTTTCAACCATCTTGTAGAGGGAGAATTCTTATTGTTCTCTAGCGCGACATTCAAGGTATGTTCCAAGCATCAATTTGATCAAATCTCCACTCTGGTTTTCTTCATCAATCATGGCAAACAAAGAACAGATATCATCAAACTCGACTAAGGGCTCATCCGACTTTGAGCGGGGTATGCAATGGAGCAATGGTTAGGGAAGAAATTGAAAGCCCAGACAGAATACATGAGTATCTTCCAAGTATTCGTTAAGTGGCTCACAACCGTTAGTCCAGCCCTCATATGTTGGGAACTTTGGATTGCTCGTAATAAGAGCAGATTTGAAGGCACGGTAATGAACCCTAACTCCATTATTCATAATGTTTGTGTTGTGATTTGTCTATCGAATTTCATTTCTGTGATTTACTCCATCATTTCATATTCTTATGATGATTCATACCTTCTGAATAAATTTCATGTGCATTTTCCCCTCCTAAGCAACCAAATCTTCAAACGGTTGTTTGGGAAGCTCCATCTCCTAATGAGATAAAGATTAATACGGATGGGGTTTCAAGAGGGAATCCCGGTCTTGTTTTGGGAGGGGGGATTCTTCGTGATGATAATGGCCAGTTTATATACGGGTTCTCTTCCTTTTATGGGTTCGAGTCTAATATGGCGGCGGAGGCTAAAGCAGCTCGAGATGGTCTAGTGGCTGCTCATTCTAGAGGATTCCATCGTGTCTGGTTGGAATTGGATTCCCAAGTTCTTACTCGTATTATCATAAATGAATATCATATTCCTTAGTCCATCGGGTATATCATTTCTAAAATACATCGCCTAATGAATATTATGAACATTCAGGTCACCCATATTTATCGAGAAGGTAATAGTGTGGCTGATTGTTTAGCAAACATTGCAGCGGATGAAGAGCAGAATTTCGAGTTTGTCATGGTTAATGAGCTTCCTCAGCATTGTCAAGGGCTGATTTCTCTTGATAAAGCAAGGACCCCTTATATTAGATCTAAATAGGTTTTTATGGCTAGGTTTTTGTGTTTTTTGATTATTGTTTACAGCTTTATTCACCTCCTACTTTGTAGAGGATCTTACAAGTTGTGTAAGAACTCCCCCCTTATGTCAATCTCTGGTGGTTGAGGTGGTCATGTCCCCCACCATGCTTGTACATTTTCCTTTATATTAATAAAATCTAGGGAGGTACCGCCCTCCTTTCGCCAAAAAAAAAAAAGAGTATCTTCCAAGTGCATCAAGAGGAAATGATACACCATGTGACAGCCCTCGTGCAGAATGAAGGTCGCATGGGACTCAAAGACTCCCATTCACTTGTTGTTACAAAAACCATGGCATCCCATGTTCAACCACAAGAAATAGCCACCTTGCCCAAAGATGGAGCCTCTCACCAAGTACCATAAACTTGTCCAAACCCCACTTAAGACACCATCCCAACTTTTACCTCCTTCCTTGAGATGGTCCAACACACTGGGATGAAAACACATTCCTTTCATCAGGGTTTGGGAAAAGGAAAATCCTCAATGGAAAATGCAATGTGTATGACTGAGTTTGAACATGATACAAAGCCTTGGTTCTCAAAGTCTTGCAACCAGAACATAACTTTTAAGAATACTCCCCAAATTCTGGCATTTGCTCCAATGAGGGATAAGTTTAGTTTGAGGAGGTTTAGCCGCCATGATAGGCATTTTGATGAGCTTGATGCTACAATGATTATGGTTTTCCATAACCTCACGAACAAAGTCTTTCTGAAACCGATGGAGAGATACATGCCACGACACCAATAATTGTTTCTCTCTTCGGCATTCCATCCAAAACCTCATTGATGAAGAGGTCATAGAGAAGCCCATGTCGGCAGCAAATCGGGTGTTTGACAACTTGGGTGCCCCAATGTCTAAAATCTTGCCTGTTTTGATTGCTCAAGGACTTTTGAAACCTATGGAGAAATATCGATCACCTCAGCCATTGCCTAAAGGTTGGGACTTCCTGGACTACTGCAAATACCACCGATATCCGGGACATGGTACAGATTCATGCTGGTCTCTTAAGAATGCAATTCAGAACCTTATCGATAACGAGGTGGTCGGTAAACCTCAAAAATGACTTTGATAAGGGAATGTTTTTCCTTGGGGCTCACAGACTCCCGAGGCCGCTGCTTTTTACTCCAACGGCGTAGGTAATAAATGGACGAACATTTTGTTTGCTAGCTTGCAAGGCTGCGACACTTTTGTTGACTCTTGGAGATTTTTAGCCTCTAGTGCGTGAATCTCTTTTTGCTTGTAACTGGGCTCACCGCCCCTACTCCAAATCCTATCCCTTTTTGCGTACCGCTTAGTAATATGCTCGCACATCTTTTTTCTCTTCTAAGTCCAGAGTGTGTCTTTCTCTTCGTGCTTTTATTTTCTTGCATGTCATGTAATATATGTTTTCAGTCAATGAACTTGCCTTATAACCAAGTGCTTTCTTAATCGCGTATCTTATAGATTTGGACCCTCAAACAATTAATCTCACTTAATTAAAAGCAATCAATGAAATCTGAACAAATTTTAGACTGTGACTAATTGAGATGAGAACTAGGGCCGAAGGAAATCGACGAAGCTCACAAAGGCAATAGACAAAGTCACCCAACGAACGAAGATTTCAGGGTGCAATCAAGGGCATGTTCAGATAGGCCAATCAAATGGAAAAGGCTGAAGATTATCACGCCTATGCCAGTGCAAGTGTCGGCGATTTTCTTTTAATGTATGATGCATTGTAAATTCTCGCATTTTGTAAATTTATGTCTTGTAAAAGTTGTTATGTTTCAGAAGTTATTATGTTTCTTCATAAGTGCAAAAAAAAAAGAAACAAAAAAAGAAAAAAAGAAAGAAGAAGAAGAAACATTATTTATTTATTCTTGTACATATTCCATTTGCTTTATTGTTTAATTCAATTGTTTTGGAAAAGGTATCTCTACACTTTAAGTTTATGTGTGTGCCCTCAATGACGGCAATTGGCATTTCACATTGAGAACTTCATCGCTCGACATGGACCGAGGGTCAGACAATCTCATATGACATCATCCGTTTCAAGGAGCACCGCGCATACGGGGCCAATCCTGCACTAAAGAAGATCTCGATCTTTCTACTTTGGGCAAAGTACCATCAACGACAACAACTGGTGACTTTTGTTGGAGAACAACGTGCTCTACCAACCCCTTACACTGAGGGATCCCAAAAACCAAAAGTCGTGCAGCCTCTAATGATGTGATCAAAATCGGGAAAAGGAGACAACAACGAAAGCCTCTTACCAAATAAGGTCAAACTGTGGCGCGAATCATAACACTTGCCCAACGATGTTCTCATGTCGATTTGTCACGGTTTAACTTTTGTTCATAATTTTTCAATCTTATTTAATCAAAATTAAAATAAAATCCAATTTTAGAAGGGTCCATTTGATTTTGAGGCACTTGACTATTAACGCTTGTTCAAGTCTTGAGTCTTTGATTTCAATGTGTGAGCATGTATACTTCTCCCGAGTCTAGGGGCTTCCCCCCTACTCTCGTCCTTCCGTCATCTCATTTCTGCGTAAACACGATATCGGAGATCCCACTGGGATTTCCCTTTGCTTTCACAAAACACGGGCCTCATGCCTTCCCTGTCAACTCCTGCAAGTTGTCAGATCAAAAGAAACAAAGGAATGTTATTCTTTAGATCTCAAAGTCTCAATGTCAGCAAGTGATCTCGAATGAACGAACCCAAACTGGGGCTGCATATCAGAATCTTGGTTTTGCTTCAAAAGAAATGATGTGATTTCCTAACAATACAATTTGTTGAGAATGGTTTGTTCCGGGTGACACGGAAATTTAGGTGGAAAAATGCCAGGGTACAGGACAACTCACATTGACAGATGATACTTTGAAGGGACTCAGGAAATGCTGAGGTTAACTTTTGAGAAGCATCATGGGTTCCAGCAAGCCCTCAAAATGAAAGACATCAAGAATGTGGGAAAACACTCATAAACAGTTTGGGTTTTGATGCATCATGCGCAGCGGAATAAACATAAGATTAAACACCCAAGAGCCCGGATCCGTGCATTTTGATTAAATTAAATACAAGATGAAAGAAACATACCCTTGAAGATCGAATCCATGAACACAGACTTTGAGGTGCTAACGCAAAAACCCTCTATCGGTATCTACACGTCGAACGGATATCAAGAACACCTTCTTGATCTGGATTGCTAGACCCAAGGCTTGATGAAGAAACGATTTCTTCATAGGAATTATTTTTCTTCATTGATTATTGTATTTTGATGATTCACAATCTCAAAATAAATAATCATACATCTCTATAATATATTGTTTCTAAAACAATGTATATTGAATTCCAAAATCAACGTTAGGGGCTGTCAAACCCGGCTGCATGACCTAATTCCTTTTGGGAACGGGATTCCTTATCGTACAAGAAAACTGAACAAACTGTACAGTTACGGGGGGCAGCCGTACGGCTATGAGGGATCCGTACGGTGCCTTTGAAGCCGTATGGTGGTCAGTGTAAAATCCCAGATTTTCTGCCTTTTTCAATCCATTCTATTGTGTGTGACCCAATAGGATTATACTAAGTTGGCAACGAGTCGGAACCATTCAGAACCCGTAAGTCATAAGCGGACTCTAGCAAGCCATTATGACTACCCAATTAGTATAACTTTGAATGTCCAAAGTTACCTTATAGAACATATCACAATCCCTTTGTCCCGCGATATCATATTGGACATAAGTCATGGTCCATGTCAACTTATGTTGTCCAATGCTTTCTCGATCCTGAGTAGATTGATATGAGCAAATGACATTTAACACATCAATTCATTTGGGCATAGCCATTCACTATCATCAATCTCACTCATCGAGTGGCCAAGCAGATATTTCTCTTGAGAGAGGGACAAATCCCATCTTGACTTATCATTCTTCCCTACAAAAATCCGATCATGCCAATCATAGCCTTTATAACTACCCGGTTAAAGGTAGCATTTGACTATGTCAAACATAATATTCATCATGTGGAAGACCATGATAATCTCAGGTCTAAGGATTCAAATGATATGACTATCATGAGATTTAATTATGACATTTGACCATGACATATCATAACGGGTCTATCCTGTACCTTGTTCTCCAACAAGTACCCACAAGTTTAATCCGTATCCTATGCACCATAATCATCATATGATTATCCATTAAACTCATGCTAGCACTTCATAAGTGCTAGGGATAATGGTTATTATAATAAACATGCAAAAGATATAATAATCGGGTTTGTTATCTCTATAATAATGAAGATTCATATAACACATAGGCCTTTCTCAAGGGCCTAGGGAATAATATCCAACAATCTCCTACTTGCACTAGGCCCAATCAACGTGTATCCAATACCCATTGAGCTTAGTTATATTCTCCATCATTATTGCAAGCGAGTTTTGTAAGATGATTATCCTTGTTATTATCATACTCCCTCCGTTCCAAGTAAGTTGAAACATTCATTTTGAAGTTGAGAAAGTAAGGATATAATATTATATTAAGAATGAAAGGTGGTGAGGAAGAGAGAGAACTAGTGGGGAAGGAAAGAGAATGAGTGGAGAATAATGAGTGATTGGGAGGAAGAGAGAGAATGAGTGGAGGATTATAAAAGTAATAAAAAGCTTCCATTTTTAGATTGTTGCAACTTAAGTGAAATGCCTTAAATGACAACATGTTTCAACTTACTTGGAACAGAAGGAGTATGGTATTTTGCATATTTAACATCTTCCATATCTGACGATTTCTCGAATAAGATAGAAATGTCCGAGTATGTGTTTAGATAAGACATTATTAGTTCCTTGATTTGTGCAATAACAATAATTGTCACAATGAAGGTCCATTAAATCAGTGACACTAGAAACAATTTCTAGTTTACTAATTAGTCTCTTAATCCAAATAATATTCTAGTTGCATCCCATGTCAATAGATACTCAACCATTTGTAGAATAGTAATGGTATATTTAGAACTCTTCTAACACCATTACTAAACATAAACATGTATTTATACTGCAATATTTATCTTTGTAGGTTTGTAAGAATGCATCTATGTAACTATTACAAGATCATCTTTCACTCCATCAAAGATCAAGAATGCATCCTTGGTTTTTCTCAAGTACATAAGGATGTTTCTTAACTAGTGACTTTCACTAGAGTCCGATTGGTATTATCTCATCATACTCTAAGTATATGAGGCTTCCGGTCTTAGTACATCAGTATGGCTTACATGATAGATCCAATTGCCGAAACATATGGAATCCTAATCATGTAGTCTTGCTCATTAGTCTTCCAGTAAGACTAAATCTTGTAAAGATTGATGCTATTAGACTTTCGCAAGTAACCTCTCCAAGAGAAGAGCATAGTGAACTTTTCACTATCTTGTCTTTATTAGTACTTTAACTTTAACCAATCAACCTTTTAGATTTATCTCCATAAATCTAAATTCCAAGGATATAAGCGGCTTTAACCAAGTCTTTCATTTAGAAACTCTTTCAAAATGAATTATATGTCAACCACATATATTAGACTAGGAATAATTTTATGCTCCCACTAAATTTATTGTAATCACAAGTCTCATCTTTGATGAATTCAAACTCTTTGAATCCTACATCAAAATGAAATTTTCACTCCAAGTAGTTTGCTTCGATCCATCTTATGGATTTCTGCAACTTGCATATTTTATTAGAATTTTATGGATCAAAACTTTTAGGTTGTATCAAACGCATCCTAAAGTATGTTACTGTTAAGGAATGCCGTTTTGACATCCATTTGTCATATTTCATATTCAAAATATGAGGTCATGACAATTAGAATTCTAATAACATTAAGCATGACTACAGCTGATAAAGTTTTATCATAATCGATATTATGAATTAACTTTTCTCAATTAGTCTTGCTTGATCAATATGCACCTTGCGATCCATGTCCGTTTTCTCCAAGAAAACTCATTTTCTATCCTATGGTTTTTAAGCCTTAGGGTAGAACAATTAAGTTTGAAACTTGAGTATTATACATGGGTTGCACTTTTAGATTTTATAACTCCAAGTCATTGATCTAAATCCGGAGTGGACATTGCATCTTGATAGGTAATAGGTCAATCATTCCCAATGATATCTTCCTTATTACTTTCTATTACGAGAAATCAATATTTCTTGTTATAGATAGTATCCTATCATATATGCAATTTAAAGTGGATTAAAGAAGGGGATCAAAATACAAGGTTTTTTCATGCTACGGTTAAGAAGAAGAGGCAACGTCTTTTCATTCACAGAATTCGGAATAGACATGGTGAATGGCTCATGGATAAGAATGACATCAAAGAGGAGGCTATGAGATTCTACTCGGATCAGCTCCAAGGTCAATGTGAAATCCCATCAGATGAATATTTATTTCTGATTCTGAGGCTTATTAATGATGATGATAACCTTATGATTACGGCTACTCCCACTTTGGATGAGGTCCAGGATATTGTCTTTGGTATGAATGGTCAAAGCGCTGCTGGTCCGGATGGGTTTACGGGGGCTTTTTATAAAGGTTGTTGGGACATTATCAAGGTGGATTTATGCCGAGCTATTGGGGACTTTTTTAGGGGCTTCTCTATGCCGAGAAGTTGGACTAGTACATTGATCGTCACTATCCCTAAGGTTGATTCTCCTACTTCCTTCTCCGATCTTAGGCCATTTAGCCTGTGTAACTTTTGTAATAAAGTGGTGACGAAACTTCTTACACATCGTCTTGCTCCTATTCTTCCTCGCATTATCTCCCCCCAACAAAGTGGTTTTGTTCAAGGGAGAGTTATTCATGAGAATGTTCTTTTGGCTCAAGAAATTATGCAGTCTATTAATAAAAAGGTCTGGGGTTCCAATGTTGCCTTGAAACTGGATATGGCTAAAGCGTATGATAGATTATCTTGGTTTGGGCTCATTAAAGTCATGCGGCAATTTGGGTTTAGTGAAATGTGGATTGATATGATTTACCGGTGCATTTCTAATAGATGGTTTTCTGTTCTGATTAATGGGGAAAGTTGTGGTTTTTTCCCATCTTCTCGCAGTCTGAGACAAGGGGATCCTTTATCTCCATGCCTTTTCATTATTGCAGCAGAGATGATGAGTAGAGGTTTGAATCATCTTCATTCTGTTTATCCACAATATCGGTAACGTATTCATATAAATTCTCCTATGGTTTCTCATTTGGCTTATGCTGATAACGTTATTATCTTCTGCAACGGGTCTAAAGCATTCTTGAATGTCACATGAAATATCTTGATTGGTACCAAAGATTTTTGGGGCAGCTTGTTAACATTAAAAAATCTGGCTTTATTAATGGGAACAATAGAGAGCGAGATGATGTTATTGCAGCCATCACGGTTTTTGTCAAACAAAACCTCCCTCTTCTTTACTTGGGATGCCCTCTTTATACGGGTAAGAAAAAGATTATCACTTTCAGTCCTCTCATTCGAAAAATGGAGGCTCGGCTAGCTTCATGGAAACGTAAACTCTTGTCTTTTGGTGTGAAGCTTACATTGATTCAATCTTGCTTAGCTGCGATCCCACTTTATTATCTATCCCTTATTGCTCCTCCTAAAGGAGTTATCTGTGCTCTAGAGAAGATTATTGTAAGGTTCTTTTGGAGCAGCAATGAGGGTAATAAAAAATGCCATTGGCTCGCATGGGACAAGATCATCCTGTCGAAGAAGGTGGTTTGGGTTTACGCAAGTTTGAGAATATTTCTCTTGCTTTTGCTATGAAGCTTTGGTGGCGTCTTCGGACCACGGATTCTCTATGGAGCAGTTTAATGCTTGCAAAATATTGCTGGAATATTCACCCCATGGATGCTACTTTAACTTCTTATTCATCACACACTTGGAAAAGAATGATCAAGGCCAAACCTTTTGTTGAAAAGAATATGGCTTGGCGTATTGGAAGAGGTGAGATTTCTATACATGAAAAATGGGTTGATGACACTATGGGGGACATCCCCTTTGCGCATGCCTAGGTCTTCTCCTTATTGAGAATGGTCAGCCCCTTATTCATCACATTCGAACTATCTATGGAGATCATCTTCTGAATCTAATCCAATGCAACTCTATTTCCCTCTCTACTCACTCGGATATTCCTGTTTGGTTACCTTCCTCATAGGGTAATTTTTCTATGAGCTTCACATGGCAAGAATGTCGAACTCATAGGGTGCGGTCAGCTATCTTTGGCTTTTGCTGGAACAAATTTATTCCAAATAAGATTTTGGTGTTCTTATGGCATGCTTTGCATGGTGGCCTGCCCACGGATAACAAGGTCAGAACTAAGGGTATCTCTTTTGCTTCTACGTGTGAGTGTTGTTCAGCTACCAGTGAGGATTCTATTGATCATATCCTTGTGCATAGCTCTTGTGCGACTTATGTTTGGGATCATTTCAGTGACCTTTGTGGTATTCGGTCCTCTTTGGGCAGCCTAAATCAAGCTCTTATTTGCTGGTGGCATGGTCCCTCTCACCCCCATTCCCCCATTTCTAAATGTCTATCTAATCTCCTTCCTGATCTTATTGTGTGGGAAATTTGGGTTGCTCGCAATAAAAGCAGATTTGAAGGGTTGAAAATGTGTTCCAGCAGCATAATTCATAAGGTATGATTGTATACTTCTAATATTGCTACATCTTTTAATTTGGCATTCCCAAGATCATTTGGCGATATTCATTTGTTTGTTGCTTTAAATTTGAGCCCTTCTCCCCACTCCCAACGCAAAATCTGATTGGTTTCATGGGAGCCTCCTTGTAGTGGTTGGCTTAAAATCAACACAGATGATGTTTCACGGGGAAACCCAGGTCTTGCCTCAGGAGGGGGTATTCTTCGTGACCATCATGGGGATTTCATATTTGGTTTCTCTAATTTTTATGGGTTTTCAGACTAACATGTTTGCCGAGGCTTGTGCTGCTAGAGATGGTCTTCTCTTAGCTCAAAACCGTGGCTTTCATCGGGTTGGGTTGTAATTAGATTCTCAAGTTTTAGTTCGTATCATCATTAAAGAATATCATATTCCTTGGTCTGTTTGGTACATCATTGCTCATATTCATCGCCTTTTGGAGCAAATGGAAGTCCGGGTTACTCATATCTTAAGAGAAGGCAATGGTGTTGCAGATTCGTTAGCTAATGTGGCTGCAAATGAAGAAAGAAACTCTGAAATCACCTCGTTTCATGATCTCCCACATCTTTGCAAGGGATATTTTGCTCTTGACAAAGCACATCTCCCTTACACCCGGTTATCTTAGTTTTTTGGCTAGAATTAATGGCTAGATATTGTATAAGTTGCTATCTTTATTTAGTAGTCACCCTTCCCTTTATTGTAGAGGACCTTACAGTCTGTGTAAGGCCTCCTCCCCTAGTATTTATTTTCAGGTGGTTAAGGCCGTCAAGTCCCCCACCTCGTTTGTAATTTCCTTTTTTTCATATTAATAAAATCTAGGGAGTACCGTCTCCTTTCGCCAAAAAAAAAAAAGTATCCTATCATATATGCAAATAATTTGTGTATACTTGAACGAATTTCCACAACTCCTTGTGAAACTTTGTTCAACTTCCATCTTAGGTTCTATGTCATTTTCTGGGTCTCGGACCTTTTGAGATATATGTTACTCCCAGTAGTTCTTTAGAGATAAACGATTTATCTAGAAATTGCTATTTAGAGTAACAAACGATTTGTACTCTTTAAATGGTGTAAATCAATATCCTTAAGATATCCCATGAAAATACATTAATTAGTTTTGGGTGTGATTTTATCCAAGACAACACTTTTCTCAAAAGCATCACATCACAAAGCTTTATGAAAGACAAACAAGGTTTTCTTTCATTCCATATCCATATGGTATAATGAACCTCCTTAGACGAATCTCAATTTAGTGTAAGCGCAGCTGTTTCCAGCACATAATCTAGAGGGATAATGAAAGATCAGTTTGACTTATCATGAGGCGAAAAACTGTATTTTACAGACAATCTGTAAACTTCTGTTAACAAGATCCGTACGGCTCATCCTTAGGCGTATGCCTAAAATGCAGCCGTATGGTTGTTGTTTCCAGATTCTGTTTTTCTTATTTTGCAGACTTTCTGTGGAATTCTCATCAAGTCCATGGCTCAAATATTCATTACTTTGATCAGATCAGAGTACACTAATACTTTTTCCATGAGATACCGAAATCTATTTCCAACCATTGTTACTTTAATGAACTACATACATCAATATGTATTAGTTCAAAAGAGTATTTCCTTTTACTACTATTAGTAAGAGGTGTCTTGATCAATTTCCAAGATTCACATATATCACATGATTCGAAATCATGTGAATTTAAAAGTCCGTCCCATGGAATTTTAGATATGTGTTTCTTTTCATTTGACATAGACATCAATGTTTTTAAGAATGTAACGCTTACATCCTTAGATTCAGATTCCCATTACTTATGTTATACTTATTATTTTGTTCTTCCAAGATAAGGATATAAGGTCCCATTATATGATTAATAATACAATAAAGTGAATCATATTCAATGGAGCACCTTCTTATTCAAAATAAGAAATATCCATAATCTTTTAATGAAGAAACCAAAATATTATTTCTACTTAAAGTGGGAACATAACACCATTTGTTCAAAACAAATATGGGATCCATATCCGGTATCCAATACCTAAGATCTTAGAAGTAGAACTTTAACATAAATACTTGAAGTGGTAGTCCTACTACCCTTCTTTTTGATCTTTAATTCAAATTATAATTTCTCCAACGGTTAATCTTAATGCCAAGGTAGAAATTACATCATTTGGATTTTAGGTTTAGCTACAAATATTTCCTTTAGGCTTGACAACTTTTGTCTTGCCTTTATCTTAAATATTTGTCCTTATTAACCTTTAGAGTTTGAGAATGTTTCCATTTGATATTAAGACTTAGCATTTTAAACATCAAATGTCGCTTATGAAATTATCAAATCCGTTTGTTAGTTCCAAACTAACTTGATTACCAAGCCAACTAACGTAATTAATATGTCTCACCATGTTCAAAACATGAGAACTTATCAACTTACCTTTCATTAATCACATGAATGTTAGGCTCTAATCAATCTCAAACTTTACTTTTAGCTTTTTTGCTTGTAGGAACACTTCCTACATAATTGCTTATAACATAAGCATCCATGTGTTTTAGATACTTCGAAAGTTCTAAACATATGGTAGCAAGTCAAAAGACAATTGACATTTATAGAATCATCCACATGTTTGTAATCAATGTCTTTGTCCATCATTAAGGCATTAGGTTTCTTAGGAATAGGATTTATTAAGAATTCATAACTTCTATTCTTGCTTTAGAACAATTCTTAAGCTCATGACTAGGTCAAAGAAGTTAATCTCATTCTCTTTAAGTGGGGTGGATCGCAGTAATTATACATGATTATAGTTCAAAACATTCTACATAAATATGCAAATAAATGTACACTTATATTTCATATCATTATCATTTATAAATAAATAATGTATTTCATAAATACTCCCATTAATTTATTTATTTTTTTGGCGAAAAGAGGACGGTACCTCCCTAGATTTTATTAAAAAGGAAATAACAATACAAACATGGTGGGAGACATGACAACCTCAACCACTAAGAAGGGAAAGCTAGGGGGAGGCCTTACACATGTCGTAAGGCCTCTACAAAATAGGGAGGGGAGTCTAGCGTACATAGAAAAAAGACAATAAATATACATGGCAAGCTAAGCTATCTATGCCGAAAAGAAGGAGAGTCCAGAGTGTCCAAAATAAAGGCTCCTTTACATACCTTGGGCAGATCCAAAGGGCTGTAACAAAAAAAGATAGACCTAGAAGAGGCGGCCTCATTAGCCAACCCATCCGCTACCCGATTGCCTTCTCGGAGGATATGAGAGATTCGGATTTCCATGAGAGACATAAAGTGATGAATTCTCTGAATTATATAGTGAATGTGCCATGGGATGTGGTATACCTTAGTAATGATTTTCATGAGGACCTCCGAGTCAACCTCAAGCCATAAACTATGGATGCCGAGGTCAAACTCCAACTGTATCCCATCTAAGGCAGCTTGGGCTTCAGACCACATGTTGGTTGCTGTCCCTTAAAAAATTTGCCAAAAGCAATAATGATATCCCCATTACTATTACGAATGACACCTCCCCCGAAGCAATGCCAGGATTACCACGAGAAACCCCATCCGTATTCAGCTTAAACTGATTTTGAGAAGGCTTTGTCCAAACAACAGCCCTCACCCGAGATTTAATCAAAGGTATGGAGGTTTTGAACAAATCTCTAATATGAATCTCAGACGGATGGAATGAAAGCTGAATATTAAAAGCTTTGACAATGGTGGACACATCATCCGTAATGGAACGAAGAAGCGTGTGTTTGTTGGGCTTGATGTCTTCAAACACACACTTATTTCTTTGTTTCCAGACATTCCATATTATAAGAGTTGGGAGAACTTTGCACGCCCAAGAGAGAAGAGGAGAGGCTTTACTCGGCTTTTCATACCACCATGAGCAATGAATTTGTTGAAGATTTCCAAACCGGATGTGAATGCCTAAGCAATGACTAAAGAAATTCCATGCATGCCGAGCAAGATCACTATGAACCAGGAGGTGATCGATCGTTTCAATAGAAGGTTTATCGCAGCAAGTGCAGTTGGAAGCAATAAGAATACCTTTATGTTGAATAGAAATGTCGACAGGAATGCCATTTAGGAGAGCCCTCCAAGCGAAGATTGAGACTTTGAGAGGGATATGTTTATGTCAAATAGAGGAGAAAACCATACTTTTAGGCCTTGAGGGGGAAGGTTTCCAAACAAGCAGATTTTGAACAATTCAGCAATTGAGCACCATAATGCTCACAAATGAAGTCATGTCTCGGAATGCCAAGCTGAAAAAGATTAAAGATTTGAACATGCTCAAAAGGGAGAGGGGGCATTTGACCATCCATCCACCTTTCATGAATGGAAATATAACCGTCACCAACCCGCCACCCAATTCTGTCTTCCATGAAATCTTTAACCCCAAGCATTCATTTCCAAATGTGGGAGGCAAAAGAAGTGGTGGTAGCATCCATGGGGTTAGTCCTATTACAATACTTCCGGAGCATGAAAGAGGCCCAAAAAGAATCACTACCACACAATCTCCACCAAATCTTCATAGCAAAAGATGTGGAGATACTTTCAAAAGATCTAAAACCTAAGCCGCCTTCATTTTTAGGCCAGCACATCTTTTTCCACCCAATCCAATGACACTTCTTCGAACCATCCGAATCATTCCAGAAAAAGTTCACAATAAGACATTGCATAGCCTTGATAGTACCTTTAGGAGGATCAATTATCGACAGAAAATATAACGGGATGGACTGTAGACTTTATAAGAGTCATCTTAGCCCCATAAGAAAGAATTTTACCTTGCCAAGCATCCAATTTTGCTTCCATCTTTCGAATAATGGGAGCAAACATGCTTATTTTCTTTCGACCCAAGTATAAAGGACAGCCCAAGTACGTTAAAGGCAACTCTTTCTTTTGGAATCCCGTAACCTCACTAATAATAGCATCCCTTGTATTATCATTTTTGCCAGTCACAAAGCAAGATTTCCCTACGCTCACTAGCTGCCCCGAGAAATTTTGGTAAGCATTTAGGCATATCTTATGCAGCTCAAGGGACTCTTGCGAGCCATTGCAAAAAATGATAATATCATCGGCATAGGATAGATGAGAGACAACAGGAACATGAGGATAAGAACGAAACCGAATCCAATCTCGAGAATCATGAAGAAAATTCAACCCTCTACTAAGAATTTCAGCTGCAATAATGAAGAGGCTAAGGGATAAAGGATCACCTTGTCGCATCCCTCGAGTGGAATGAAATAAACCACAAGTCTCCCCATTATTGAGAACGGAGAACCAACAACAGGAAATACAGCGATAGATCATATCTACCCACTCAATCGAGAATCCAATTTTTTTCAACACTTTGATCAATGAAATCCATGAAAGTCGATTGTAGGCCTTTGCCATATCCATTTTAATAGCAATATTTGAGCCCCGAACTTTCTTTTTGAGCGACTGCATCATTTCTTGAGCTAGTAAGACATTTTCATGAATGAGTCTCCTACGAACGAAGCCACTTTGATTTGCTGAGATGATCCGGGGAAGAATTAACCCTAGTCTCCCCGTAAGAAGCTTAGTAATAATTTTGTTAGAAAAATTACAAAGGCTTATTGGGCGGAGATCAGAAAATGAGGAGGGATTATCAACCTTTGGGATAGTTACAATCAACGTGCTAGTCCAGCTACGAGGCATTTCAAAACCACAAAATAATTCTTTGATGGCTCGAAATAAGTCATCTTTAATAATATCCCAGCACGAAGTATAAAAAACACCGGTAAAACCATCCGTGATGGAACAATTTTAATCCCTGAATGCCACACTCACTTTAGAATAGGATTGAGGAAGAGATGAAGCGGAAGCGATAAAATATATACCTGTTGAATCCATGGATGATGTAGGGAGAAATGTAGAACAAGAAGAAGAACAAAATAGGGAGAGTGTTCTTCTAAGTGATAATGTCTCTTTTCCTCTCAAAGTCTTCTAACAATATGAAGATAAATTTAGATGAGAAAGCAAGAATTCATTAGTCTCTAAGGGTTGATGGAACACCCTTTATATAGGAGACTTGGTGACATTTCACTTGTGTTGCAAGCCATGTCCTTACAATCTCCCACTTGGGTTGCAAAACAAAGTCCTTCCTTTAAATCATGAATATAACACAAATGACAACCCTAATGTGCGCGATTTATTGTCATTTATAACAATCTCGTCCATTAGCCATACAAGTATAGGACTAAAGGGCAGTCGTTGTAATTGATTCGCAACTAAACCCACAATAATCACGTATACAAATCTAACTAAATGACATAGATCAAAAGTATAGATGTGTAGCATGGAATCATAATGAATATATACATATTCTTCCAACTATTCCAACTTAACCAAATGAGATCAAAACTTTAAATAATAGAACAATTAATGAAAGAACAACACAAACTCCCACTATACTAAATGTTATCAAAAGTTGTTACACCCATATGAGCAACATGATCGTGAAACACTGAAGATGATAACTCTTTCATAAATGGATCATCTAAATAGAGTTTGTTTCTATAAGTTGTATCCCTTTCGTTCATGTTGTACTATTTTCTTTATAACAAGATAATTAATGTATAAATCCATAAACTCTTGTTAGAGTACAGAACTGCTACCTGATAGTCATTTCTTAATTGGTCTTTCGACACTTGTTTTGACAAATTACAGTCCATTAAAACATATGCAGCCATATATTTAACTAATGTCGGAATACCTAATGATCTCAAGATGATCCGACTTCAAAACATAGGCATGTAGTTCTTTAGTGTTTTGTAAATACTTCTATCATTCTTTTGGCTGCTACTTAATGTTCTTTCCGGATTGCTTTGGTATTGACCAAGCATCCCAACATTAAATGTAAGATATACATATACATTAAGCTTCCTACTGCTGATGTAAAGAGGGAATTTTCCATATACTTGGATTCAAAATTTACTTTTAGGACACTGTTTGAGACTAAGAATGTCTCCTTTAAAATTAGGGGTGTCATGTGGTTTACATTTTTGCATGCTAAACCTTTTGTAATACCTTTCCATATGGCCTTTTGTGATAATCCTAAAACATCTCGTGAGTGATCACGGTGAATTTGGATTCTTAATACAAAGATGCCTTACCAAGATCTTTCATTTCAAATAAGAAATTTCTTAGTTTCCTTAATAAGGTTCATATCATTACTAGCAAGCAAAATCATCATCCATATATAAGACCAAAATTATAAATTTACACCCACTGAACTTATGGTATACACAATCTTAATCAAGATTCTTTTCAAAACCAAATAAAAATAACTTGATTAAGTACCATTGATGAGAAACTTGCTTGAGTCCACAAATGGATTTCTTTAAATTCACAAACTAATTGCTTAGTTTGATCCAAATCAACCATATATTCCTCAATGTCTCCATTAAGGAAAGTTATCTTTATATCCATTTGATAAACTTCAAGATCATAATATGCTATATGTACCATAATGATCTAAAAGTGTTTTTAGAAGATACCGGAAAAGTGTTTTTTTTATAATTAATGTCTTCCTTTTGAGTCAAATCTTTAACAATTAGATGGGCTTTATATCTTTCCATATTACCTTGTGAATCCTTTTGGTCATAAAGATTAATTTAATCCCAATAGGTTTCACATCTTTAGGTAATGGGACAAGATCCCAAACGTTGTTATCCTTATAGATTTTAACCCTTCATTTATGACATTAATTTCCTATATGAGAATTAGAACTATTAATGGTTTCATGGAAAATGAGAGACTCATCTCCCACTAAACCTAAGTGTCCTTTATTCTCGGAAATATACACTTCATAATTATCCGGATTTGCACTTTCTTCTTACTCTATTGGATCTTCCAAAGGGCACCGGTTCTATCTTATTTTGAGGTTGTTGAATTTCCTTCTTATGATCAACATTTCCATGTTGTTCAATATTTATAGGGAAATCATATTTATTTTGAATTGTATGTTCTTCTTGAATGTCAAGTTCAAAACTTGATATCCAATTGGAACTATGGGAAGTGGTATATAAATGGATTCCATACAAATGAATTCCTCTTCCTTTTCAAATTCAAAATATTTATTACTCCAAATTCTCCCACTAAATTCAACATCCTTAAAAGAACCTAGCATTTCTCGTTTTTCAAAACGTTCTAACTTTCGGGTTGTAAAATTTATATATCCCCTAGTTCTCTCGGCTTACCCCATGAATAACTACTAATAATCTTACATCTAACTTGCCCTTAGTAGACTTACAAAGTCTATCCTTATGCTAGACAACCCCATAAATGAATATGATTTAAGGACGAATAAGGAACACGTCCTTAAATCATTAAGGGTTTATATTAGTAGCCTTAGAGGGAGCTTTAATGAGAATAAAGGTTGCGGCTTTAACGTATCGCCCATAATGAGTGAGGTAAGAGAAGTATAAAATATACTTATTACCATATCCTTAAGGATTTCAATATTTCTCTATTACAATATTCATGCTAGGCGTACCCGGCTCAATGTAGAGAGAGATAATCCCACACTCTTTCAAAATAGCGAGTAAAAAGGACCTAGACGTTGTTCTTTTTAACAATCATTCCAAAGATGTATACACCATCATGAATGACCCTAATGTTCTTAATAGTCTTCAAAGTTGATTTCCAACTTTGTCTTTATAAGACTTTTACAACGTCCAAACTCAATATTTTATGAAGCAAATAAATGTATTCAAACTAAGAGTTAGTCATTTTGAACATAATAACTATTGTTGACCTTTTCCATAAAGGAATAATTAATGGCCTACAAATATCCGAATGCATTAGTTCATTGAGACACTTGATGCTCTCGAGAATACTATAATGTTTGTAAATTTACTTTAAGGCATTTAATGCAAAAGTATTTTCCAAATTATCAAGTTTGTTTAATATTTTCCTTTAAAATAAGCTTATCAATTTTCCTCTTGGAAATATGACCCAAATGCCTATGCTTTAATAAAATATAAACTTTACTTGATAACTTTTGCTTTCTAGTTTTGGTTTCATTATTTAAGGGACACATTTATTGTTTGAATAATGTCAAGTAAATAAAGAACACTTGACAAAGTACTAGTACCAACAACCTTGGAATTTAAAATAAAAATCACATTTATAAAAGATGAACAAAATAACCTTTTTTTGTTCAATAGTATGATAAATATCAAATTCCGTCTAAATGACGGTACAACAAATGTATTATTTATACAAATAACACTAAGCACTTTAACAATAACCAAAATTCCCGATGCCTTTCACTTCAACCGGATCCCGGCTTCCATATAGATGAATCCTTCATCTTCTCCAGGACTTCGGTATTTCAGGCAATCGTACATAGACATTCATTATGTGAGTTGTTGTAACATAATTCAACCACTATGTATATGTAGGAAATGAAACCAAATTAGCCTTTATCACAAATAATTCCAAATGACATACCTTTCTTAGCACGCCAAGCGTGATACTTAGGGCGGTCGAACTTCATGTGAGTGAGGTCCTTGCAAAAGAAGCATTCCTCTTTATGATCATGAGATGATCCCTTAAGCTTCTTTTTACTTGCAACCGCAATGCCCTTCCCTTTTCTCTTTGTCCCATGAGAAGAGGTAGATGCCAAACATCCCTCAATCATATCAAGGAATGTTTTAGCATCAACGTCCTTGGAGACACCGTCCAAAATGGTCTCCGGGACAACTATATTCATGATCATTAGGCTCACGCGGTTGGAGCATTCTCACTTCTCATTATTTAAGCAATCTTCTTGAGTGCTTATATCAGAAAGAGGAAGAGGAAACGGTTCCCTTAATGCGTGATCTATGTCCATATAGCCTAAGATCATCATCAATTTATTTTTCCAAGTTTTAAAATTAGTCCCGTTAAACATCGGTAAAGTACTCATAGCAATAATCACGGATGAAGCAATAAGTAAATCTGTTGAGTTTTGAGAACAAAAAAGAATGAAAACAAAACATGAATAAGAAACTACAAAATGAAAAATGATTAATTATATCAACGAAATCCATCAATAAGACAATCAACATGACATCAAAACTAATCTTTGGATTGCGAGTTGACTCATAAATGATTGCCTTAGGTAACAAGTAATTTGAACTTATATTTTAATAAATACTTAATCTTCCTTTGGGCCGACATAAGTACCTAAAAAAATATCCTAATGTTCATTTTATTTGTTACCACATGAATGCCTAAGTTTAGTCAAATGTCAAGATCTTCTTTGGAAAATTCAAGTCATTCACATATTAACTTAAACATCCAACACTTTACAATTTAAGGGTTTAAATAACGTAAATCACTTAGGCGACAATATTATTTAAACAATGAATAAAATTGTCAAAGCATATAATTAATCATAACTTTTTAGGTTTGAAATAATGTAGGTTTTGTTCCAAGGGAAAAACAAAATAGTGCAAAACTTAGAAAAGTCCAAAACTTGTGAACAGTAACTGCTCGGCCGAGTCTTATGAAGTGCTCGGCCGAGCACCTTAATCAGAATGTTTTGGTCAATTTGACATGATATGCACGGCCGCTCTAAACAAAATGCTCGGCCGAGCTGCTCGGCCGAGTCTTATGATGTGCTCGGCCGAGCACCTTCCATCAGAAGGTTTTGGTCAATTTGTCACATTATGCTCGGCCGCTCTAAACAAAACGCGCGACCGAGCTGCTCGGCCGAGTTTTATGATTTGCTCGGCCGAGCACCTTAATCAGAAACAATTGCCTTATGCCATTTTGGCGCCTGTTCATGTGCTCGGCCGAGCAGATCCCAAGACTTGGCCGAGCAGTTCGCGCCTTTTCATACGCTCGGCCGCTCTAAACAAAGGACTCGGCCGAGCAAGACGATTTCTGTACTTCTGAATTTTGTTCAAACTTTCCCAAAATCAATGAATTGCAAGTAAATCCCCATGGTATGTCCTTAAAACATAAAACCATGTTATTTAGGGATAATCTTGCCTTAAAATTAATGGAATCAAGTGAGTAGATCCACATGGTATGCACGAAAACATAAAACCATGTTATGAAGGGATAGTCACACTTGAACCATTTAGTTTTAATGAACAAAACTTTCAAACCTTTTCTGAATTTTAAATGATGATTATCAGTGCTCTATGAACGAATTAGAGTCCCTAATCAACATCAAATACCTTAAGATTCAACAGGGAAAATGAATCAAAGTTAAAGCATAAAGCTTTTCTTAAAACAAGAACTCAAACTTAAACTAAAGATGAACGGGGCTCTGATACCAATTGATGGAACAATTTTAATCCCTGAATGCCACACTCAATTTAGAATAGGATTGAGGAAGAGATGAAGCGGAAGCGATAAAATATATACCTGTTGAATCCATGGATGATGTAGGGAGAAATGTAGAACAAGAAGAAGAACAAAATAGGGAGAGTGTTCTTCTAAGTGATAATGTCTCTTTTCCTCTCAAAGTCTTCTAACAATATGAAGATAAATTTAGATGAGAAAGCAAGAATTCATTAGTCTCTAAGGGTTGATGGAACACCCTTTATATAGGAGACTTGGTGATATTTCACTTAGGGACCACACCCTTTCAAGATAAGTGATATTATATTACCCTTTTGCCCATCACAATTAGGTAATTATATATCCAGGAATTCTACACATTTCATTATAAACTATACTTTATAATTAACATTATAATCATAATTTTATGAATGGAAGTCTAAATGACTTGTGTTGCAAGCCATGTCCTTACAATCCGGCCCAGCAGCGCTTTGCCCATCCATATCTCGAATACGCACTAGAATTTCCTCCAACGAAGGTACAGCCGTGAGGGAGTTATTTTCCTCATTTGTGATAAGAGGAGGGATAACATTAAGGAGCTCATCATTTGAATCCTGCCCTTGATCAGCCGTGAGTTGTGCTTGGTAAAAAACAACCGCTTCATCTTGAATCTCCTTCGTCGAGGAAAGAAAATTTCCATCTCCATCCCTAATTCGACGTAAGTAAAGCTTTTGTCTCTTTTTCTTGACATATGCCTGAAAAAATTTTGTGTTTCGATCTCCCTCCTTAACCCACTTAATAATTGCCTTTTGTCGCCAAAAAGAGTCCTCAATATGCAACTTATTAAGGAGATTAGCCTGGGCTAGATTCAAGGCTGCACGATTCTCTTCCGTAGGATTACGCTCTACATCAGCTTCGTGCAATAACACCTCATCCTCAGCTTGCAACACTTGTTGATCAACTCTCCCAAACTCTTGCTTATTCCAAAGCGACAAAGCTTTTCTCAATCGAGCTAGCTTTTTTCCAAAACAAACCATAGGTCTGCCATCAATCCAATCTTGCCAAGAATTGTGAACAACATCCTTGAACTTAGGGTGTTGACTCCATGCATTGATAAACCGGAAAAAACCTTTGGTTTGATTATCAGCAACTTGAATAGAGACCAAAAGAGGGGGAATGATCAGAACACGTTTTATTAAGATGGGTAACAGAAGTACCATGGAACATGTGAAGCCAATGATCATTATAAAACGCCCTATCAAGCCGCTGCATAATAGACCTCCGGCCTAATCTTTTGTTCCACCAAGTAAACCTTGAGCCCACAAAGTCAGCATCAATGAGAGAAGAAGCTTGAATGGTACCCGCAAATTCAGCAACTGAAGCCTCTTTAATGGGACGCCCACCTTTTTTTCCGTTTGATCCATACCAATGTTAAAATCTCCGATAACCATCCATGCCATGTCAATAGAGCTGAGATGAATAATATCCTCCCATAAAAGTCTTCTCTCATATTTATTACAGAAAGCATGTACACACATAAGTCGAACAGGGGCCTGCCACAACGAGTGAGAAATCTGGATCGTAACAGATTGCTCACTAGAAAGAGTAAGGGAGCACTGAAGGCCATGCCGCCATAGAATCCAAACCCTGCCACAGTCATTAGAAATTCCTCCTTCACAACTAAACTTTCTCACAAACAGATTCAAATAAATGGAAACTCAAATAAAGAGTTTAAATAGTTGGAGAAGCCGACCGGCTTCTATGCTTCTTATGTCTAACTTTTGTGAACCCATCCTCATCCACCAGATTAAACGCAGCAAAAGGAGTAGAT
This sequence comes from Campanula takesimana, assembly GCA_026119855.1. NCBI lineage: Eukaryota > Viridiplantae > Streptophyta > Magnoliopsida > Asterales > Campanulaceae > Campanula > Campanula takesimana. Next base: position 842,220 of record JAOWBW010000153.1, read on the forward strand.
CCCGCTTGGTCTGTGACAAACGAGTCAGAAAGTGGTCGACCTCTCAGGGAGAGGTTGAAATCTCCAATAACATTAGGAGGAGACTCAGTATCATTTTTGTTTAAAGCCTCTGATTGGGTGGTATTTTCAATGACAACCGCCTGGTAGTTCTCAGTTTTATGTTGCTCAATTTGCTTGTGCACCTCCATTTCATTATTTTGGGAACCATCTTGGGTCTCGGCCACAACATCTTTTGAGACCTTTTGCAATATTTAATTCACAGCATTGGAAAGGGGAATACCTCTCCTAGCCAACGTTGGGGCAGTCTCGAATTTGGGTTTCTCTATAGGTTGAACAAGCTCAACCTGTTGACTAGAACCCTCATCAATAATTACTTGAGATGGTGGAGTCCCATTCACTAGAGGTTCTTTGACTTGATTTATCTTTTTTGATACACGGTCTTTCCAGCATTTGGAGCATCCCCATTAGATTTAGGGACATTAGGTTTCTGCAACTGAGGGTTAGCACGCTTGCAAATGGAAATATCATGACCAAGAGCAAAGCAATGTTTACAATACTTAGGGAGATTATCGTATTCAATTTTTTGATAATTACTTGGCAAGCAATCATCACAATCTATAAAGATTTCCGAAGGGAGTTTTTTAGTAACATCAACTTGAACAAGTACCTTGGCAATACTTGGATGAGAGAGATCTGTCGTTTCTTTATCCAATGAAAAAGGCGTTCCAATTGCTCTAGCCAGAGAGAAGAGAATCGACTTGTGGAATAAATGTATTGGGAGACCAGGGAGCCCAACCCAAACAGGCACAATGGGGGATTCTTGCTCAGGACGCCAAGAAGGAGACCAAGCCAACGTCCTCATAGGGAATTTCATAACGTACCATACTTTTTTCATCCAAAGCCTTTGGTAATCAGCCTCGGTAGTTAATTGGATCAAAAGATGTTTTGAGTCAAGGTGACCCAACTTATAGGTCCCTTTCAACAGGAATTTAGCGAATGCCATCCACGTATCTTCCATTGAGGGGTGCCCATGAGAAAACTTTCCAATCAGCATCAAGGAGAAAGGCTTCGTTAGGCGTTCAATGGCTTCTTTGGTGAGTTTCAGCGAAGGTGTCCCTTTATGGGTCGCCAAAGGGACAACAGGGAAAGCATGAGATTGATTGGTAGAAAACAAGTCCGCAAAGGATTTGGAAGTCGGTGCTTGAACTTACGTAGCAGGATTAAGTGTTGACGGCGCTGCATAGGAAGATGGCGGCGCTACAAGAGTTTGCGGCGCAGACTGAAAATTAGGGTTTGCATGGGAGCCTTGAGCCGCTGAAGCAGAATTAGGGTTTGGAGGGATCGTGACGGGCTGAGACGAGGGGGAGAAGTAAGGGTTACTATTGCTGGAGTTTAATAAGGGAAGAAGGATACCGGAGCAGCCATTGCCGCCGGCGAGAAGCCCCTAGGGCAAAACCATAGTGACGAGAATTAGAGAGAATTCTAGAGAGAGAATTTTTGAGAGACCCGTTACGAGAAATCGTTGATAAGAAAGATGTCAAGATATACTCCCATTAAATTATACACCTTCAAATACAAATCTTTTATTATATAATTTAAATGGGCTAAGATCCATATTTCTCTTGATTTGTGAGTCTGCTTTGGCATGAACCTCAAAACCAAGCTATTTAGGTAGATAACTCCTTATCAATCACATCACATGTGACTCTTAGATCCTTTATGGGATTTTGACATCTTATGTCTTACATGTTTTAATCCCATATTATGCCTTAGGCCCATAACCGTTATGATAGCCTAATTAAGTTTGACCACTTTAAACATATAGACAACATTTGCCTCATCTTGCTACTCAAAGATAGAATGATGTGCCCTGCTTTGGCAGATAAACCACATCGAAATCATCAATGTACTTCACAGGTGTTTAAATAGTGGTTGGCATAAAACTTAAAATTTTATGAAGGTTATTTACATAGAGACATGTATCATATATTTAACTATGCCAAACATAATATAATATAGTCTTTGCATAAAAGATGTTAACTAATCAAATTAATTTACAGAAGCAAAATCTTTTGATTTAATTATGAAGCAATATTATGGGAACGAAATCTAAATTATCTGTAAATAATTTACAGATTGGATATTTCATTCGCATTCCCAGAAATAAGGCGTAAGCCTGCCATTGGTCCATGCAATGAATTAATCCAAATTTAGTTTCCTTTTCCGCAAACAATTTGCACTTTGCTCATAGGGATAAATTCTGAAACTTTTGTTTCCGCAGAACATCTATAAATTGAGAGCACAAAACGTACGGTCGAAACTAAGCTAAAAGGCATCCACATTCCCGTACTAAAATCAAGAAACAAAGTAACATCTCTATACGGTCGAAACTAAGCCAAAAGGCATCCACATCCCCGTATAGATTGGTCACTTGTTTCAAGACCTTTTCATTGTCTCTTAATCTCATGGATTACAGCAATTCTGAACTCTTCAGAATTCTGATTTCTGCAATTTCCTAGATTGAATCATATTTCAGGAAACACGGTTTCAAAAACCAGCCATCTGAAACCTGATTCGATTTTTGATTAGAATTCTGTAAACGGTTTACAGAACAATCAGAAAACCAGAAAACAAAACAAAACTGCCCAGAAAACCAAGACGAGCCGTACGGCTCTGTAAAAGGCGTACGCCTCAAAAGCCGCCGTAGGTGGTGAATCCCAGATTTCCAGAATTTCAGAAATTCGATCAATCCCAATATCGTGTTCATGCATTAATCAGATTAAACCAACACGTATTTACAGATTACGAATTTAATTAGATCCAATCAATACCATGAATAAACAATTTATTACATAGATAAATTAGATCTAAATTATCAATACACATAATCCAATTATATATTGATAATCCCAACGTGCAATTATTCATATAGATCACATCAATATAATAATTACATAATCCCCATACAATCATGCTCATAAATTTTATATCTCATATATAAAACTCAAATCACATATTCATCTTTTCATCATGAAAAAATCATATAATCGAATTAAATAATTTAAACATGATGTATTAAAATAATCAACGGTGAACGTGGCTCTGATACCACGTTGGGCTTTGATGCATCATGCACAACGGAATAAACATAAGATCAAACAACCAAGAGCCCGGATCCATGCATGTTGATTAAATTAAATACAAGATAAAAGAAACATACCCTTGAAGATCGAATCCATGAACACGGACTTTGAGGTGCTAACGGAAACACCCTCTATCGGTATCCACACGTTGAACGGATATCAAGAACACCTTCTTGATCTGGATTACTAGACCCAAGGCTTGATGAAGAAACGATTTCTTCATAGGAATTATTTTGCTTCATTGATTATTGTATTTTTTTTATTTTTTTTTTTTTGCGAAAGGAGACGGTACTCCCTAGATTTTATTAATAATGAAAATTAAAATTACAAACATGGTGGGGGACATGATAAACCTTACCACCAAAAGAAAAGCTAAGGGGGAGGTCTTACACATGTTGTAAGAACCTCTACAATATAGGATGGGATTACTAAAGACAGAAAACTTTAAACAAAAGAATGATGAATTAAAGCCTAACATAAGGAACATAATTTTTATCAAGCAAGAAAGGCCCCTTGCATTGCCGAGGGAGAGATTGGAGAAGATGATACACATGGCAAGCCCGAGAATCAGCCGCTACATTTGCAAGGGAATCAGCAACTTTGATTATTTATTGGAAACAATAAATTATCAAAATACACATTGTTTTAGAAACAATAAATTATAGAGAGGTATGATTATTTATTTTGAGACTGTGAATCATCAAAATACAATAATTAATCTCATTGATTATTGTATTTTGATGATTCACAATCTCAAAATAAATAATCATACCTCTCTATAATTTATTGTTTCTAAAAAAATGTGTATTGATTTCCAAAATCAACGTTAGGGGCTGTCAAACCCGAATGCATATCTTATATGAGGGTCTGACCTAATTCCTTTTGGGATTTGGATTACTTGTCGTACAAGAAAACTGAACAAACTGTACAGTTACGGGGGCAGCCATACGACTATGAGGGAGCCGTACGGTGACTTTGAAGCTGTACGGTGGTCAGTGTAAAATCCCAGATTTTCTGCTTTTTTCAATCCGTTCTATTGTGTGTGACCCAATAGGATTATACTAAGTTGGCAACGAATCGGAACCATTCAGAACCCATAAGTCATAAGCGGACTCTAGCAAGCCATTATGACTACCCAATTAGTATAACTTTGAAAGTCCAAAGTTACCTTATAGAACATATCACAATCCCTTTGTCACGTGATATCATATTGGACATAAGTCATGGTCCACGTCAACTTATGTTGTCCAATGCTTTCTCGATCCCGAGTAGATTGATATGAGCAAATGACATTGAACACATCAATTCATTTGGGTATGGCCATTCACTATCATCAATCTCACTCATCGAGTGGCCAAGCAGATATCTCTCTTGAGAGAGGGACAAATCCCTTCTTGACTTATCATTCTTCCCTACAAGAATCTGATCATGCCAATCATAGCATTTATAACTACCCGGTTAAAGGTAGCGTTTGACTATGTCAAACATAATATTCATCTTGTTGAAGACCATGATTATCTTAGGTCTAAGGATTCAAATGGTATGACTATCATGAGATTTAATTAAGACATTATACAATGACATAAATCTCATAACGGTTCTATCCAGTACCTTGTTCTCCAACAAGTACCCACAAGTTTAATCTGCATCCTATGAACCATAATCATCATATGATTATCCATTAAGCTCATGCTAGCGCTTCATAAATGATAGGGATAATGATTATTATAATAAACATGCTAAAGATATAATAATCGGGTTTGTTATCTCTATAACAATGAAGCTTCATAAAATGCATAGGCCTTTCTCAAGGGCCTAGGGCATAATATCCAACAATCTCCCACTTGCACTAGGCCCAATGAACGTGTATCCAATACCCATTGAGCTTAGTTATGATAACATCTTCCATCTCTGACGATTTCTCGAATAAGATAGAAATGTCCTAGTATGTGTTAAATAAGACATTAGTTCCTTGATTTGTGCAATAACAATTATTTTCACAATGAAGGTCCATTAAATTAGGGACACTAGAAACAATTTCTAGTTTACTAATTAGTCTCTTAATCCAAACAATATTCTAGTTGCATCCCATGTCACTAGATTCTCAACCTTTTGTAGATTAATAATGGTACATTTAGAACTCTTCTAACACCATTATTAAACATAAACATGCATTTATACTGCAATATTTATCTTCTTTTTTTTTGGCGAAAGGAGGGCGGTACGTCCCTAGATTTTATTAATAAAGTAAAAATAGTACAAACATGGTGGGGGACATGACAGCCTCAACCACCAAGGAAGAAAAGCTAGAGGGGGCTTACACATGACGTAAGGTCCTCTACAATAAAGGGAGGGGAAACTAAAATACATAGAAAATAAAATATAAAGGAATCTAGCCATAACCAACTAACCAATACGAAAATATGGGATCTTTGCCTTATCAAGAGCAAAGAAACCTTTGCAATGATGAGGAAGGTCGTGAAAATGTAACAACTCGATGTTCTTCTTGACATCTGCAGCCATGTTAGCTAACCCATCCGCTACACCATTACCCTCTCTCAGAATATGGGTTACCCAAACCTCCATCTGATCCATAAGGTGAAAAATGTGGGTAACAACATACCAAATAGCCCAAGGAATGTGGTAATCCTTGTTAAGAATATGCATAAAGACTTTTGAATCCAGCTCTAACCAAACCCAAAGAAAACCATGATTTTGGGCCTTAATGAGACCATCCCTAGCAGCAAGAGCCTCAGAAACCATATTAGATTGGACACCGTAAAAATTAGAGAAAGCATAAATGAAATCTCCTTGATGATTTTAAATAATACCCCCACCTGCTGCAATACCCGGATTGCCACGGGACACTCCATCCGTGTTAACCTTGATCCAATCAGCACCAGGAGGATCCCACACTACCAATCTAATATTTATCTTTGTTGGTTTGTAAGAATGCATCTATGTAACTATTACAAGATCATCTTTCACTCCATCGAAGATCAAGAATGGATCCTTGGTTCTTCTAAAGAACATAAGGATGTTTCTTAACTAGTGACTTTCACTAGAGTCCGATTGGTATTATCTCATCATACTCTAAGTATATGAGGCTTCCGGTCTTAGTACATCAGTATGGCTTACATGATAGATCCAATTGCCGAAGCATATGGAATCTTAATCATGTAGTCTTGCTCATTAGTCTTCCAGTAAGACGAAATCTTGCAAAGATTGATGCTATTAGACTTTTGCAAGTAACCTCTCCAAGAGAAGAGCATAGTGAACTTTTCACTATCTTGTCTTTATTAGTACTTTGACTTTAACCAATCAACCTTTTAGATTTATCTCCATAAATCTAAATTCCAAGGATATAAGCGGCTTTAACCAAGTCTTTTATTAAGAAACTATTTCAAAATGAATTATATGTCAACTACATATATTAGACTAGGAATATTTTTATGCTCCCACTAAATTTATTGTAATCACAAGTCTCATCTTTGATGAATTCAAACTCTTAGAATACTACATCAAAATGAAATTTTCACTCCAAGTAGTTTGCTTCGATCCATCTTATAGATTTCTGCAACTTGCATATTTTATTAGAATTTATGGATCAAAACTTTTAGGTTGTATCAATCGCATCCTAAAGTATGTTCATGTTAAGGAATGCCGTTTTGACATCCATTTGTCATATTTCATATTCAAAATATGAGGTCATGACAATTAGAATTCTAATAACATTAAGCATGACTACAGCTGATAAAGTTTCATTATAATCGATATTATGAATTAACTTTTCTCAATTAGTCTTGCTTGATCAATATTCACCTTGCGATCCATGTCCTTTTCTCCAAGAAAACTCTCCAAGAAAACTCATTTTCTATCCTATGGTTTTTAAGCCTTAGGGTAGAACAATCAAGTTCGAAACTTGATTAAGATACATGGGTTGCACTTTTAGATTTTATAACTCCAAGTCATTGATCTAAATCCGGAGCGGACATTGCATCTTGATAGGTAATAGGTCAATCATTCCCAATGATATCTTCCTTATTACTTTCTATTACAAGAAATCAATATTTTTTGTTATAGATAGTATCCTATCATATATGCAAATAATTTGTGTATACTTGAACGAATTTCCACAACTCCTTGTGAAACTTTGTTCAACTTCCATCTTAGGTTCTATGTCATTTTCTGGGTCTCGAACCTTTCGAGATACATTTTACTCCACTAGTTCTTTAGAGATAAACGATTTATCTAGAAAGTGCTATTTAGAGTAACAAACGATTTGTACTTTTAAAGGGTGTAAAATCAATATCCTTAATATATGCCATGAAAGTACATTAATTAGTTTTGCGTGTGATTTTGTCCAAGACAACACTTTTCTAAAAAAAAGCATCACACAAAGCTTTATGAAAGACAAACAAGTTTTCTTTCATTCCATATCTCATATGGTATAATGAACCTCCTTAGACGAATCTCAATTAGTGTAAGCGCAGCTGTTTCCTGCACATAATCCAGATGGATAATTAAAGATCAGTTTGACTTATCATGAGGCAAAAAACTGTATTTTACAGACAATCTGTAAACTTCTGTTACAAGAGCCGTACGGCTCATCCTTAGGCATATGCCTAAAATGCTGCCGTATGGTTGTTGTTTCCAGATTCTGTTTTTCTTATTCAGCAGACTTTTTACGGAATTCTTGTCAAGTCCATGGCTCAAATATTTATTACTTTGATCAGATCAGAGTACACTAATACTTTTGCCATGAGATACCGAAATCTATTTCCAAGCATTGTTACTTTAATGAACTACATACATCAATATGTATTAGTTCAAAAGAGTATTTCCTTTTACTACTATTAGTAAGAGGTGTCTTGATCAATTTCCAAGATTCACATATATCACATGATTCGAAATCATGTGAATTTAAAAGTCCGTCCCATGGAATTTTAGATATGTGTTTCTTTTCATTTGACATAGACATCAATGCTTTTAAGAATGTAACGCATACATCCTTAGATTCAGATTCCCATTACTTAGGTTATACTTATTATTTTGTTCTTCCAAAATAAGGATATAAGGTCTCATATATGATTAACAATACAATAAAGTGAATCATATTCAATGGAGCACCTTCTTATTCAAAATAAGAAATATCCGTAATCTTTCAATGAAGAAACCAAAATATTATTTCTACTTTTTTTTCTTTTTGGCGAAAGGAGACGGTACTCCCTAGGATTTATTAATAAACAAAAAGGTACAAACTAGGTGGGGGACATGACAAATATTATTTCTACTTAAAGTAGGAACATAACACCATTTGTTCAAAACAAATATGAACCCACTAGGTAAAGACACTTTGCAAGTTCCTATAATTAATGTTGCAACCTTTGCATCATTATTACCACATAGGTTCATCTTTACCTTCCTTAAGTAGTCTTCTTATTTCTCAAGTCTTACACATTTAGATAAATGTGAGATCCATATCCGGTATCCAATACCTAAGTTTTTTTTATATATTTTTTTTGGTGAAAGGAGGGCGGCACCTCCATAGATTTTATTTAATAAATAAAAATACAAAAAGGTGGGGGACATAACGGCCTTAACCACCTGGGTGAAAAACACGGGGGGAGTTCTCACACAATCCGTGAGATCCTCTACAATAAGGGAAGGGAAGGAACAAAATACAGCAAGTAAATAATACAAAAACCTAGCCATGACAAAAAAATCAGAGTCGAATATAGGGTCTCCCAAGACTATCCAAATGAATACTGCCTTTACAAAGAGGAAGAATATCCGAGAAGGAACGGAAGACCAAGTCCAGCGAGGCATCCACCCCCACATTAGCCAAAGAATCTGCGACTTTATTTCCCTCTCGATAGATGTGAGAAACTCGAACTTGCATCAAGGACATGAAGTGTTTGATGTGATCCACTAAATACCAAACAGCCCAAGTAGTTTGATACGTGCCATGCAAGATTTTCACAAGTACCTCGGAGTCCACTTCAAGCCAGAGCCGGTGAAATCCAGCCGTCCAAGCATAAGAGAGGCCGTCAAGAGCTGCTCGAATTTCAGCAAACATATTGGTTTGATGTCCATAGAAATGTGCAAAGCCATAAAGGAAATTACCATTAGCATCTCTAAGAATTCCTCCTCCTGCGGAACTACCTGGATTGCCTCTAGAAGCCCCATCTGTATTTAATTTAATTTCATTAACTGGGGGGGATGCCAAATAATCACCTTTGGATGGTTAGGAGAAGGACCCCTAGGGATAGGGCCTGCCCTACTAATATCCGAAGAGAAGGTGATAGGAAGAGAGAACGCTTGAGCAATGAGGTGGAGTCGCTGAGTGATAGAATTAATCACTTTGTCCGCAATCATTGGAAGAGCATCAAGCCGCCATTTGTTTCTAGAGTGCCAGATCTCCCAAATCACAATCCCAAGAATAACATCTTTTACCCATTTAGGAGATTGATAGGGATTAGAAGGCCGCTCATATCACCAACTAATAAGAACTTGTTGCAAAGATCCCATATCCATAGCATTACCAAGAAACGGCTGAAAATGAGCCCAAACCGAAGCAGCAATATTCCCCTTAACAAAGATATGATTTGTAGATTCAATGTGGCCAACAGGACAACAACCACATTTTGACGCTAGATGGATCCCTTTAGATTTTATAGCCGTATCCGTAGGGATACCATTTGATAACGCTCGCCAAAGAAGAATAGAAATTTTCGGAGGCAGATATTTATTCCAACAATGCTTAAAAACCATAGATCTTACCTTGGGGGTTCTGCACTCTTGCCATGCCGAGGAGATAGAGAAATTACCTGAAGGGGAGGGGCTCCAGATGAGTTTACCCGGACTCCTAGAAGTGAAAATCTGCTGGTCATTAATAGCAGCCACCAACCGAGCACCATAGTGTTGCTGAATATGATCAATGCGAAGGAGGGACTCATTGTATAGTGAGTGAACAGCAACATGCTCAAAGGGGAAGTTAAATTTAGAGCCTTCGATCCATTTCTCATGAATGGAGATATTTCCAAACCCAACACGCCAAGCAATTCTTTCTTCCATAAATCTTTGACATTCATAATTCTTTTCCAAACATGAGAAGAATACGAGGTGAGGGAAGCATCCATGGGGTGAACTTCATGGCAATACTTTTCAAGCATGACGCTCCACGAATTCTCCACCACAACTTCATAGCAAATGCTGTGGACATATCCTCAAATTTCCTTATGCCAAGGCCCCCCTCCTCAACCGGGTAACTCATTCTGTCCCAAGATATCCAATGACATTTCCTCGTGCCTTCCGAAGAACTCCGAAAAAAGGAAACAATAAGATTTTGCATAGCCTGGATAATACCTTTAGGAGGGTCCATTAGAGCAAGGTAATATTTAGGAATAGCCGAGAGGCAGGATTTGATTAACGTAGCTTGGCACCAAAAGAAAGTAATTTCCCCTTCCAAGAAGCTAGTCGTTTCCCATCTTGCACAAGATAGGGAGGAATAGACTTTTAACTTTATGACCTATGTATAGAGGGCAGCCCAATTACGTAACTGGAAGCTCTTTTTTGATAAAGCCTGTGATTTCTCCAATAGTCTCATCTCTGTTAGTGGTAGTCTTAGCCGTGATGAAGCAAGATTTGGTGATATTGGCCATCTGACCAGAGTATCGTTGGTACCATTATAAACATCTCATATGAGCCTCGAGAGAATTTTTAGAGCCATTACAAAAGATGAGAATGTCATCAGCATATGCAAGGTGGTATCCAATACCTCAGATCTTATAAGTAGAACTTTAACATAAATACTTGAAGTGGTAGTCCTACTACCCTTCCCTTTGATCTTTTAATTCAAATTGTAATTTCTCTAACGGTCAATCTTATTGCCAAGGTAGAAATTACATCATTTGGATTTTAGGTTTAGCCACAAATATTTCCTTTAGGCTTGACAACTTTTGTCTTGCATTTATCTTAAATCCTTGTCCTTATTAACCTTTAGAGTTTGAGAATGTTTCCATTTGATATTAAGACTTAGCATTTTAAACATCAAATGTCGCTTATGAATTAATATCAAATCCGTTTGTTAGTTCCAAACTAACTTGATTACCAAGCCAACTAACGTAATTAATATATCTCACCATGTTCAAAACATGAGAACTTATCAACTTACCTTTCATTCATCACATGAATGTTAGGCTCTAATCAATCTCAAACTTTAGTTTTGGCTTTCTTGCTTGTAGGAACACTTCCTACTTTATTGCTTATCACATAAGCATCCATGGGTTTTAGATACTTTGAAAGTTCTAAACATATGGTAGCAAGTCAAAAGACAATTGACACTTATAGAATCATCCACATGTTTCTAATCAATGTCTTTGTCCATCATTAAGGCATTAGGTTTCTTAGGAATATGATTTATTAAGAATTCATAACTTCCATTCTTGCTTTAGAACAATTCTTAAGCTCATGACTAGGTCAAAGAAGTTAATCTAATTCTCTTTAAGTGGGGTGGATCGCAGTAATTATACATGATTATAGTTAAAAACATTCTACATAAATATGCAAATAAATATACACTTATATTTCATACCATTATCATTTACAGATAAATAATGTATTTCATAAATACTCCCATTAAATTATACACCTTCAAATACAACTCTTGTATTATATAATTTAAATGGGCTAAGATCCATATTTCACTTGATTTGTGAGTCTGCTTTGGCATGAACCTCAAAACCAAGCTATTTAGGTAGATAACTCCCTATCAATCACATCACATGTGAATCTTAGATCCTTTATGGGATTTTGACATCTTATGTCTTACATGTTTTAATCCCATCTTATGCCTTAGGCCCATAACCGTTATGATAGCCTAATTAAGTTTGACCACTTTAAATGTGTAGACAACCTTTGCCTCATCTTGCTACTCAAAGATAGAATGATGTGCCCTGCTTTGGCAGATAAACCACACCGAAACTATCAAGGTACTTCACAAGTGTTTAAATAGTGGGTGGCATAAAACTTAAAATTTTATGAAGGTTATTTACATAGAGACATGCATCATATATTTAATTATGTCAAACATAATGTAATATAGTCTTTGCATAAAGATGTTAACTAATCAAATTAATTAACAGGAGCAAAATCTTGTGACTTAATTATGAAGCAATATTATAGGGACGGAATCTAAATTATCTGTAAAAATTTACAGATTGGATATTTCATTCGCATTCCCAGAAACAAGGCGTAAGCCTGCCATTGGTCCATGCAATGAATTAATCCAAATTTAGTTTCCTTTTCTGCAAACAATTTGCCCTTTTCTCATAGGGATAAATTCTGAAACTTTTGTTTCCGCAGAACATCTATAAATTGAGAGCACAAAACATACGGTCGAAACTAAGCAAAAGGCATCCACATTCCCGTACTAAAATCAAGAAACCAAGTAACATCTCTATACGGTCGAAACTAAGCCAAAAGGCATCCACATCCCCGTATAGATTCGTCACTTGTTTCAAGACCTTTTCATTGTCTCTTAATCTCATGGATTACAACAATTCTGAACTATTTAGAATTTTGATTTCTGCAATTTTCTGGATTGAATCATATTTCAGGAAACACGGTTTCGAAAACCAGCCATCTGAAACCAGATTCGATTTCTGATTAGAATTCTGTAAATGATTTACAAAACAATCAGAAAACCAAAAAACAAAACAAAACTTCCCAGAAAACCAAGACCAACCGTACGGCTCTGTAAAAGGCGTGCGCCTCAAAAGTCGCCGTACGGTGGTGAATCCCAGATTTCCTAGATTTCTAGAATTTCAGAAATTCGATCAATCTCAATATCGTGTTCATGCATTTATCAGATTAAACCAACACGAATTTATAGATTACGAATTTAATTAGATCCAATCAATATCATGAATAAATAATTTATTACATATACAAATTAGATCTAAATTATCAATACATATAATCCAATTATTTATTGATAATCCCAACGTGCAATTATTCATATAGATCACATCAATATAATAATTACATAATCCCCATACAATCATGCTCATAAATTTTATATCTCATATATAAAACTCAAATCACATATTCATCTTATCATCATGAAAAATCATATAATCGAATTAAATAATTTAAACATGATGTATTAAAATAATCAACGGTGAATGCGACTCTGATACCACTGTTGGGTTTTGATGCATCATGTGCAGCGGAATAAACATAAGATCAAACAACCAAGAGCCCGGATCCGTGCATATTGATTAAATTAAATACAAGATGAAAGAAACATACCCTTGAAGATAGAATCCATGAACATGGACTTTGTGGTGCTAACGCAAACACCCTCTATCGGTATCCACACGTCGAACGGATATCAAGAACACCTTCTTGATCTGGATTTCTAGACCCAAGGCTTGATGAAGAAACGATTTCTTCATAGGAATTATTTTGCTTCATTGATTATTGTATTTTGATGATTCACAATCTCAAAATAAATAATCATACCTCTCTATAATTTATTATTTCTAAAACAATGTGTATTGGTTTCCAAAATCAACGTTAGGGGCTGTCAAACTCGACTGCATATCTTATATGAGGGTCTAACTTAATTCCTTTTGGGATCGGGATTCCTTATCATACAAGAAACTGAACAAACTGTACAGATGCAAACAACAAGTGACCGAAAAAAATTCTCTCTCTAAACTCTTCCTCTCTCCGATTGTAGGGTTTCTGCCCTAGGGCCATTGCCGGCGGCTATGGCTGCCCCAGCTTCTTTCTTCCCTTCATTGAACTCTAGCTCACGCAATCCCTATTGCAATCCTTCGGTCACTCAGATCTCTAATCCCATTCCAAACCCTAATGCGGCACAAAACCATTGTGCGGCGCACCAAGTTCCCCATGCAAACCCAAACCCTTCCCCATCCGTACAAGTTAAACCTAATCCTCCCGCTACCGTTAGAATTCAATCCAGTTCCCTTACGGTCACCATATCATTTGCAGACTTTTTTTCCCAGCCAGTAATGCCTTCTCAGAATGGGATTTCGAACCCTATCAACTCCGCCGCTACAGCAATTCAAACAGGTAATTATAAAGGGATCCCCTCAGTGAAACTCAATAAAGATATCATTGAGGTGCAAAAATTGTTTAACGGTTAAAAGTAGTGATTAAATGTTGCGAACTCCCTCCAGAATTTTGAAGACGATCCAACGGTTCAATCATCGGGAATCTTCATTTTTCTGGACTGTCCTGGATTTTAGAATTTGATTCGGCCGCCGGCCATATCTCCGGCTTCAGGAATTATTTTGACAATCCCAACGGTGAAAAACTGAGGATTAGTGATTCGCATGTGCTACAAAATTTTGAAGACGATCCAACGGTTCAATCATCGGAAATCGCGTTTTTATAGTCCGAATTCTGGAGGTGCAGTTTTTTGTTTTTGATTCGGATTTTGGCCTTTTGGCCGGAATTTTTCGACGGTTGTTGGCTCGTGGTTGTCGCCTAGAACTCCTCTAGGTTCAGCCATGGCTAAGGAGGGCGCTGGTACTGGTTTGTTTGGTGGGGGAGGCATCAATGGCGTTTCTAGGGTTTTGAATTCCAAAAACCCTAATTTGTATGGTGGAGGTTCTAATGTTGTTGGGGATGGTGCAAACTCGGGTGTAATTATTGGGGCTATTGCTCAAGGGACCAAGGATGCCATCTCTCAAGGTTTGATTGCCAACAACGCAGGAAAGTCAGCAATAGCGGCTGCAGAGGCTGATCTGGTTAAGGGTGAGGTAGGTCATGCACCTAGGGCTCCTATTTCGTACTCGGCTGCATTGAGCGGGGATAAGGGTGTTGAAGGTACGTTTATCAACCCATTTGAGGGATTTCAGGCTCCTCCTCGCCGTGGATCTTTTATTGATGGGGAACCAATGTTGATGTTGACTGAACGGGAGATTCAAGCGGCTGCGGACTGTTTGAAATTTATGGTCGTATTAAAATTCACTACTGGACGGCCTCAATTGAAGGTAATTCACGATCACATAACTCAACACTGGGGGCTAAAGGGGTTTTTTTAATGTGGGTTTACTTGACCCACGCCATGTTTCAGTGTATCTCTCTACACAAGAGGCCCTAACTTTGGCTTTAGCTCGGGAATCCAATGTTATTATGAATTCTATGTTTCGATGTATTCGGTGGACACCGGATTTTGATTATGGTTGTGACAATCCTCGTATTTCTGTATGGGTACGCTTGCCTAACCTACCTTTACATTATTATGCTTTTATGGCTAACATTGGAAATACGTTGGGTACATTTTTACGGGCTGATGATAGGTCTGCTGGTTTCACTCATCATGGTTTTGCTCGTTTTTGTGTGGAAATGGATGTTTCACAGCATAAGCCTAGTAGGATTTATCTTGGGTCTTCTCGAGAAAATGGTTTTGGCAGGACATTGAGTATGAGGGGAATGTGCTCTACTGTTCTAAGTGTGGAATGTTGGGACATGATGAATACTCGTGTCGGCGTAATGCTAGGCGAATGGGTCGAAACACTGGGTATCAGAAACCTCCGGTCCAGATTCAACAGCAGAAGCAACCCCCATCGCAGCAACAACAGCAGAAACTAACCCACCAGCAGGTACCACCTAGGGATCCAGCACAGAGACAGGGTAAAGCCAACTCTGAGTGGCAGGTTGTGGGTGGGAAAGGAAATCGGAAAGCAACTGAGGCTGAGAAGGGTAAAGCGGTGGATGCAAATGCAGGTACTAGTAAGCAGGGACAGACAAAGGGATCGGTTTTTTCTAGGTTGGAGTATGGGGTAGTACAAGTTTTGGGTAATCATGATGTTTGGATGAATAAGGTGGATGACAAGGGTACTGGTAAGGAAGATGGGGAGATTACAGCTCCCAAGTTAGGTGGTAAAACCAGTTATGCGATATTGGTTGAGGAGATTTCTCCAGAACAGGATAAAGTAGAAAGAGAAGAGCTTGAAAGGGTTCAGCAGCAGCAGCAGCAACAGCAACCAAAAGTTAATGAAAACTCTTTTGCGGTTTTAGATGGTTTGGAGGATGAGGAGGTTGATGAGGAGATTGAGATCAAGGATACAGAGGAGGATGGGGCAGCAGTAAAGGAGTCCAATATGAATGCTTTTGCGGTGCTTCAGGATTTAGATGGTGAGGAGGATATTGATAAGGGAACAAAGGAACAGCTACCACCTTGCATGGTGAACACAGTGGTAGTCATGAGCTCTAGTACGGAAGTCTCTTCGACTAATGCGTCGATTGATCATGTTTCTGAGACACAGGTGCCGGTGGTAGTAGCTGAGGATACTAATCAGGGACAGGGACAGAAGGGTATGGATACAGATACTGCAGCTGTAGATGAGCCGACTGAATCAGGGGATACTGGGACCGATATAGGGACTATTCAGGGATCTGAGGACTCAGAATTTTCTGAGGGTGATACTGAGGTCGAGACAACTACTGAGGTTGGACAAGTTCTACAGGGGACACTACAGCGAAACAAGATCCTTCTTTTAAAGACGTTTCCAGTGGTAAGAAGTCGAGACGTAGGAAGAAAAAGGGTAATAAGCCGTTGCCGATGGGTTCGCCTCCGCAGACCCGAAGCAAGACTGTTGGGGTAACCTCTATCTCTAATAGTTTTTAATGTCGTTCATCATATGGAATGCTAGAGGCGTCGGTAATGTTAAGACTATGGATGCGTTGAAATTTTTAGTGCAGCAGCATAAACCTTGGTGTTTAGCAATTCTGGAACCTAAAATCTATGGTATTAGGCTCCCGAATATCGCTAAACAACTTGGTTTTCCTCATTTCATGCATGGAGATCCTGTTAATAAGCATATTTGGGTGTTATGGAAAAATGGTATTGATATGGATGTTGCTCTAGTCTCTAAGCAACATATCTCTGTTCGGGTTACGGTTTTCGGTGAACAGTATGGGGTATTTTTGTTTGTTTATGCCAGTTGTGATCGGTTGGAGAGACAATTTTATGGGGAGAGCTCGTTAATTTATCTTCGCAGTCTGATGATCCGTGGTTGATTGGTGGTGATTTCAACATCATTGCAGCGCCGGCGGAGAAACTGGGAGGTAATGGGTGGGATTTTCCTAGTATTGATGACTTCTGCAATTTCATGGTTACTGTCGGTGTTTCGGATACGGGTTATGAAGGGAGTATCTATACCTGGTGTAATGGGCATCCTGGGAATCGTCGGATTTGGGAGAGATTGGATAGGGTGTTGGTGAACGGGTCTTTCGCTGCTAAACACGGCAGTATCACTGTTGTTCATTTACCGCGGGATGTATCTGATCACTCTCCGCTGCAGATTAAGATCGCTGCTATCACCAAACCGAAGTGCCCCTTTAAGTTTTATAAAATGTGGTTGGAGCATCCAAGATTTGATGACTTTGTACGGGAGGTGTGGAGTAGAGGTTGCACCGGAAGCTTCATGTGTTGCGCGGAGAACTTAGAAATTGGAATTGGGAGGTTTTCGGTAATATTTACCGTAAGATCGATCAGTTGCAGGATGATCTTACCCGTTTGGACTTCTCGCTGCAGCAAAATTGGGATGATTTAGTTGCTGCAGAACAGAGGCAGAAAAATGAGGAACTAGTTCAGGTTCGCAGATGGGAGGTGGACATGAAACAGCAGCAGTCACGGCAATTATGGGTTCAGGACGGAGACAGAAACTCGGCCTTTTTTCACGCTTCCATCAAAGAGCGGAGAAGGCAGAATTCCTTGAAGCTGCAGCTGCCAGATGGTTCTTGGTGTGATAATGAGAACTTATTGGGAGAGCTTGGAGCTACACATTTTGAGGAGATTTTTTCTTCTGGTCCTCATGAGGTTGATGACAGGTTATTTCAGGGTATTGTGGCAGGAGTAACAACTGCAGATAATGCGATGCTTACTGTAGTCCCTAATGAGACAGAGGTTTGGGAGTCTATTAAATCTCTGAATGCAGACAGTGCTCCGGGATCGGACGGTTTTACTGGTCAATTCTTTAGGGGATGTTGGTCAATTATTAAAACTGATGTTGTTGCTGCGGTTCAGTCGTTCTATAGAGGTGAGGAACTTCCAAAAGGTTTGTCGTCTAATGTGTTGGTGCTCTTACCCAAGGTTGATAAGCCGACTGGGTTTAAGGATTTGAGGCCTATTAGCCTATCCACCTTTATGAATAAGGTGATCTCTAAAATTTTAACTTTACGACTGGCTTGTGTGTTGCCTAAGTTAATTTCTCTGGAACAGACGGGTTTCATGAGGGGTCGTGGTATTCAGGAAAATATTGCCTTGGCTCATGAGATGGTGCATCGGATCGATCAGAAGGTTGTGGGTGGGAATGTTCTCTTCAAGCTGGATATGTCTAAGGCGTATGATCGACTAGAGTGGGATTTCTTATTTAGAGCTTTGGAAACGTTTGGGTTTGATGCCAACTGCTGCAGCCTGATTTCGAGGTTAGTGCGGGGTAATTGGTATTCTGTTCGTATAGGGGGTGTTTCTCATGGTTACTTTCCCTCAACTCGTGGGGTGAAACAGGGAGATCCGCTCTCTCCATTGTTATTCTTAATTGCTCAGGAAATACTGTCCCGGGCACTGTACAGAGCTGTTCAGGAAGAGGTGTTTAGGCCGTTTGAACATGGTAGGGGGAATTTTCCATTGACCCATTTGCTTTATGCGGATGACATGCTTTTGTTTTGTAACGGGCGTCAGAGATCCATTGAGGGTCTTCGTGAGGTTTTGAGTATGTATGAGAGGTCTTCGGGTCAATTGATTAATTTGGAAAAGAGCGGTTTTTATGTGGGTGCTAAAAGGCGACAGTTCGAGATAGAAAATATTCGAAGATGGTCGGGTTGCACGCACCAGCAATTTCCGCTTAAATATCTGGGGATCCCGTTGTTCAAAGGTAGAGTCAAGAGGGTACACTTTGCGGAGCTAGAAGCAAAGATGATGAAAATGGTGGATGGTTGGAAAGCACGGCTTCTGTCATTTGGTTGGAAGGTAACTCTCATCAAATCTGTGCTTTCTAGCATTCCTATTTATTCTTTGGGTGTGCTCAAGGTTCTTAAGGTTGTAACTCGTAAGTTGGAAAGCATTATGTCCAACTTCTTATGGAGCAGTGGAGGTGAAAAAAGGGCTCATTGGGTTTCTTGGGAAGTGGTTTGTAGACCTATCCAGGAAGGTGGTTTGGGAATTCGGAGGGTAGGGGATATGAATCAGGCTATGTTAGCCAAGTTGGAGTGGGTGGCCACCAGAGGCAATTCCCTATGGTCACAATGGGTCCGTGTCAAGTATAAATGTCAACCTGCAGCCTCTAGTTCGCATGTGTGGCAAGCTGCATCGTCATATTTACATCAGTTGGATGATTGCAGTCGTTGGGTTGTTGGCAGAGGAGATATCAGATTTTAGACTGATAATTGGTGTGGGGTTTGACTTGGGGGCCCACTTCCTGAAGATCAACTTTTGACAGTGAGAGATGGTATTCAGGTTTTGGAGGACATGCTTCAGTTTTTCCCGCAGGATCTACATGCCAATGTTCATAGGGTGCATATTGATGAGCATAGTGAGGATCGTCCGGTCTTCACTCTTACAAAAATGGGAACTTTTGAGACAGCTGCATGGTGGGATTATATTCGGGTCCGCAGCCCTTTGGTGGAATGGGGTGCTAAGGTTTGGCATCCCAACATCCCTACAAAGGTCAGTGGTTTCTGGTGGAGGGCTATGCACAATGGTCTTCCGGTGGATGCAAAATTGGAGTCTCGGGGCTTCAATATCCCATCTCGATGTGTGTGCTGTCCTGGAGGTGGTCGTAGGGAGACTCTTAATCATTTACTTCTACAGTCGGCGATTGCGCAGTCTGTTTGGAGGCATTGGGTTAGTCTTTTCCCTTTGACTCATAATTATATTGATTTACATCATTTGTGGACTGTTTGGTGTGGTGGACAATCAAAGCGCCGACAGGTTGGTTTAGTTCGTATGGGTATTATGCTTTATACTTGTTGGGAGATTTGGAAAGCAAGGTGTAAATCGATTTTCGAAGGAACTGTTATGAATAGTGCCAAAATTGTGGATGGGGTTAAAAATTCTCTTATTGAGATGTGCTCATTCCTAGTCCCGAAAGGGGCTCCTAGTGGGAATGACCGTGTCTTGTTGGAGAGCTTAGGCCTCAAAGTGGCAGAGCATAAGTTTAGGCGGCAGAGGCTGTTGAGATGGGAGCCTTCGCACTCTCATGTTTTTACTTTCAATACGGATGGTTCCGCGATAAACGGCCAGTGCACGGGTGGTGGTATTATAAGGGATGGTATGGGGGCTTTTGTTTGTGCCTTTTCACACTACTACGGAGATGGAACCAACATGAAGGCGGAGATCTTTGCTTTACGTGATGGCCTGCGCTTATGTCATTCTTGGGGTTTACTTTCTGTTCATGTAAAATCAGATTCCTTAGTAGCTGTGAATATTTTAAAAGGGCGAAATAAGTGTCCGTGGCAATACACGTATGAATTGCGGGAATGTGAAAGTTTGATTGGAGGGTATGAGTTACGTCATGTTCTTTGTCAATCAAATGGGGTTGCGGATAGATTGGCTTTTGAAGCTCATATTTATAAAACGGTTTGGACATATGGATCGTCAAGGGAGCTTCCACGGAGTGTCTTGGACGCGTTACGTTTTGATGAAAGTGGATACTATGTTGAGCGTCGATAATTATTTGATGTTGTTGGTGTTTGCTGCGGCCTGGTTATGGTGTTTGGTTCTTTGGAATAGTTTCTTGAGTGCAAGGAAGGCATACGGACTCGTTTCGGTTGTAAAAGAGGCACACGGGCCCGTGTCTTGGACTTTTGATGGATCATTGGGCTCATTTGAATTTATTAGGATTGTTCTTTGGTTTAATTTTTTCAGGCTTTTGTTTTTTAGATGGTTTTACCTTTTGAGGAGTTGGTTTATTTTTTGGATTTCGAGGTCCGGCTCCATATCCGGCAATGAGTCGGGTGGTTGTCCCCCTCTTGTACTTATATTTTATAATTAATAAAATCTTCCCAGGTGCCGCCCTGGTTTCTAAAAAAAAAATTAAAAAAAAAATTAAAAAAAAATAAAGATATCATTGATGCTTTTGCTAGACCTTTTAAATTTTCTCTTGTTGGTAAATTTTCACATGGACGGCCTGTAACACCCCTACTTTCCACAACCGTTAAATAATCATTAACTTGAATAAATCCTTAAATCAGAATGCCCAACGGCTACTATTAACCACAATTCAAACTTTAACTAACAATCAAACTCATAACGGCTAGTACAAGTCACTAGCTCAGAATGGTAACCAATGGAAACATAATGTTCAACTTAACATAACGGAAACATATAACTACTAATTAACCTCAATCGAAAGCAGCTTCTACGCCAACGATTCCTTGTGACCTTTAGTATCCTTACTTATAACCTGGAAAAATGAGGATGAAAGGAATGAGCGAACAATGCCCAGCAAGTTCATACGGAATCTCCTCGGGTACTAAGAGGAGATAACCGAAAGGAACGATAACAAGAATTCACAACGAAAGGATAACTCAATGATCAAACAAACTCTCAGTTTGAAAACATTTAACTTGATGAAAACAATTCATTTCTTGAAAACACGTGGCTTCAGAGACAGTTTCCAAAACACAACATTTTCACAAAACTTTACTTTTCTTTACTTTACTTCATTTAGGGATTAAGCACGCGCTGTACCCAGGGCTCGGGTTTCTACTGACCGCACCCAAAATCGGTATATCATGATAACCTACGTTACTTCATCAAGCAACGCAAAGGGGTCCACATGTTCAACTTAGAACTATGGATAACTGTAAGGGTCCACTTATCCGTTTCGGGATTATGGATAACTGTAGGGGTCCACTTATCCGTTTCGGGATTATGGATAACTATAATCACTTTACTTATTACAAAACTTCACTTTAAAGAGCTTTTACAAAACAAAGCTTAACTTTACAAACTTTACTTGATCACTTTTTAAAAGATACACATCTTACTTGGACACCAAGGTTACAAAATCAATCATACACATGATACCCCTATTGAACAATAACAATATCAATAGAGTGGATAACAAGAGACGGAATAATTCGCAGAACGGAATAGTTATTAAAAGACTATCTAGCCACACAGATAGTTTACTTTATAAAAACAGAGATTGGGAATCCTAACAAAGGATTAAGAATCAATACACAACTAAGAGCGTAATCCCTTACCTTAGCCTTGCGTTTAACTAGCTCGCTTTACTCCGCTTGGACAATCTACAAACATGAAATAGTCTAGCCTTAGACATGCGAAAAATACTATTTTACTTCCGTCCCAATTTACTTCTTTTTACTCGATTAACCCCATGGTTTAGTCATCTATAACCTCTTTCCTAGTTAACCAATAACTTTAAGAATGACTACAACACCCCTAGGGTTTTTATTAGTCAATCCCCAACTCTCAATTTCACTATACAATTTACACACACTGATTTCACACTTTCTGCACACACTTACTGAGTACACCTACTGACAGACACACCCACCACTCTGATACACACAAACTCTGGTACACCCACCACTCAGATGCACCCACACACACTAAAATCTGATGCACACACCCACAATCTGATACACACCCACACACATACAATCTGATACACCCACCCACACAAAATCAGCACACACGCACACACTCACACAACAGCACACACACACACACACAATTCACACAATAACCATTGCCTCCTTTCTTAGTTCATAGCCCAACCCTAGTTCATCTTTAGGGTTCAATTCTTATTGATTTCTAAAGTTTTGTGTTAACAAAGATGGGGAAGAAAAGATTGGGTTCAAGAATACCTTGTGAATGACCATTCTCTCTCTCTTTTCTTCTTCTTCTTTTCCCTTGGCCGTCTCCCTCTCTGCGATCTCTCTCTCTGTTGCCGCCCCTCTCCCTATTCCGTTCTCTGTTTGTTTTTTTTTGTTTTTTTTCTTTTGCGATAAAGACTGCTAGGGATTTGAGAGAGTATTTAGTTTAAATAGGGTTATTAGTTTCCTATTAAGAAAAGGGTTACATTAACCTATTGGACTTCTATTTACTAAAGCCCAACATGAGCCCACTACTTACTCCTAATTTGTGAGTCCAAGATAAAATAAAAGAGTTTTACAATTAATAAATATAATGGCCTAGGGCCGGGTATTACATTCTTACCCCCTTAAAAGAGTTTGGTCCTCCAAACTAAACGTACCTTAAACATCAAACAAAGCGGGATACATATCACGCATTTCACTTTCGAGCTCCCACGTGGCTTCTCTTTCCGTGTGATTGCTCCACTGCACCTTTACGTACGGAATCACTCGCTTCCGCAATACTTGATCTTTACGGTCTACAATCTTTACCGGCTTCTCATCATAACTCAAGTCTTCACGAAAACGTAACTGTTTGTACTCTATGACGTGGCTCGGGTCAGCTACGTACTTCCTCAACATCGACACGTGGAACACGTTGTGCACACCAGACAGCACAGGAGGTAGAGTCAACTTATAGGCTACCGCCCCTATTCGTTCTAGAATCTCGAATGGCCCCACGTACCTAGGACTTAACTTTCCACGAATTCCAAACCGCATGACCCCTTTGGTCGGTGAGATCTTCAAGAACACATGATATCCTATTTGAAACTCCAGATCGCGCCTTCGATTTTCTGCATACGATTTCTGCCTACTCTGCGCAGTTAACAACCATTTGCGAATCTGTTAAACTTTATCCGCCGTTACTTGAACAATCTCGGGTCCAGTCAACTTTCTCTCGCCTACTTCATCCCAACACCCAAGCGATCTACATTTCCGCCCATACAGAGCTTCATATGGCGCCATTCTAATACTAGAGTGGTAACTGTTATTGTAGGCAAATTCCACTAGTGGTAGATGATCATCCCACGCTCCTTGCCAATCTAACGACGTTGCTCTCAATAGGTCTTCGAGAGTTTGAATCATCCTTTCTGACTGTCCGTCTGTCTGAGGGTGAAATGCTGTACTCATAGTTAACTCCGTCCCTAACGCTTTCTGTAAACTCTTCCAGAAATTTGATGTGAACCTCGCATCTCGGTCTGACACTATAGAGACCGGTATCCCATGTAACCTCACGATCTCATCCACGTACAACTTAGCTAACTTCTCCAACGAATCAGTCACCTTGATCGCTAGAAAGTGAGCCGATTTAGAGAGCCTATCCACATGACCCAAATTGCATTATGACCCTTCAACGTCTTAGGAAGTCCAATCACCAGATCCATAGTGATGTGTTCCCACTTTCACTCTGGAATAGGTAACGGTTGCAGTAGTCCCGCGGGTTTCTGGTGTTCACTTTTCACTTGTTGACACACCAAACACTTAGAAACGAATTCTGCTACCTCACTCTTCATATTATTCCACCAAAAAGATTCCTTTAAGTCCCGGTACATCTTAGTACTCCCAGGGTGAACCGAAAACCTTGAACAGTGAGCTTCCTCAAGAATTTCCCTTTTGATACTATCATTATTAGGCACCCAAATCCTCGATCGATATCTCATAATCCCGTCATTACTAACACGGAAATCTGCCATTCCCTTCCTACCGATAACCTTGTGAATCGCTTTTAACTCGTCATCCACATTTTGGGCTTCCTTGATTCTCACTAACAATGTTGGTTGGACACTCATCTGAGCCAAATAACCTTTAACTTGAACTTCCAGCTTTACTATTTCACTATTTCTCAATTCACTTACCCCCTTAGAAATCATGGTCGCTAATGTCCCATGGTTCTTTCTGCTTAACGCATCTGCTACCTTATTGGCCTTTCCAGGATGATACAGGATTTTGCAATCATAATCCTTAAGTAATTCTATCCATCTCCTCTGTCTCATATTCAACTCCTTCTGAGTGAAAATATACTTAGGACTTTTATGGTCGGTGTAAATTTCACGTGGTACCCCATACAAATAGTGTCTCCAAATCTTCAATGCAAACACCACGGCCGCTAACTCCAAATCGTGGGTAGGATAATTTTTCTCGTGGTTCTTGAGTTGCCTAGACGCATAAGCCACCACTTTGTCATTTTGCATCAATACACAACCCAAACCTTTCAATGAAGCATCACTATAAATCACAAAGCCATCACTGTTTGTTGGTAACGTAAGAACAGGCGCAGACACCAATCGCCCTTTCAATTCTTGAAAACTCCTCTCACAATCGTCTGACCACAAAAATCTTGTCCCTTTTGTGGTTAACTTGGTCAATGGTAGGGATAACTTTGAAAACCCTTCTACGAATCTACGGTAGTATCTTGCTAAACCCAAAAAGCTCCTTATCTCACTAATAGAAGTTGGTCTCTCCCAATTAACTATAGCCTCAACCTTTGCAGGGTCAACTACTACCCCATTCTTAGACACCACATGTCCCAAGAACGCTACTTCCTCAAGCCAGAACTCACACTTCTTAAACTTGGCATACAACTTTTGTTCTCTCAGAATCTGCAATACTAATTCCAAATGTTCTTCATGCTCGTCTTTTGACTTAGAGTACACCAAGATGTCGTTGATGAATACTATTACACACTTGTCTAAGTACTCTTGAAATACTCTATTCATAAGCTCCATAAACACAGCAGGTGCATTTGTCAATCCAAACGGCATTACCAGGAACTCATAGTGCCCATACCTCTTCCTAAAAGCCGTCTTTGCCACATCTTCCTTTTTCACTCTCAACTGATGGTAACCCGAACGCAGATCAATCTTAGAGAAATAGCATGCACCCTGGAGTTGATCAAACAAATCATCGATTCTAGGTAAATGATACTTATTCTTAATCGTTGCACGGTTTAACTCCCGATAGTCAATACATAACCTCATTGACCCATCCTTCTTCTTTGCAAATAATACCGGCGCACCCCACGGTGATGCACTTGGCCTAATTAGACCCTTGTCCAATAACTCTTGTAACTGTTCCTTTAACTCTTTAAGTTCCGGCGGAGCCATCCTATATGGTGCTCTCGAAATCGGTGCAGTCTATGGTGCTAAATCTATTGAAAACTCTACTCGCTCCGGTGGTGTTCCCAGTAAGTCCTCAGGGAAAACATCTTTAAAATCCCTTACTATGGAAAGAGATTCTATGGTCACTCCTTTCTTGTTTTACTCACTAACATACGCTAGAAGGCCCTCACAACCCTTCCTTAACAGTTTACGAGTCTCCATTACAAAAATCAGATCGGTCCGGACTCTCGGTTTCGATCCTTGAAAATAGAATCTTTCTCCAGAGGGTAATTCGAAGTTTACTTCCTTTTTTTTTTTTTTTTAAACAGTCTACTTTGGCATGATATGCAGCTAACCAATCCTTTCCCAAAATCACATCAAATTCTTCGATTTCCAAGCTAATGAGATCAACCTCAAGCTTTTTCTCGTCCACTTTCAAAGGACACTTCTTATATCTAGACGTAATAGGGATCGATTCTCTAGTTGAATATCTATAACTAAAGAATTCTCTAACGCCTCAAGAATTAAATTCATTTTCTTATCCAAGCAATCATTTGGCATTTCTCATCAGGACTTTGCCCTTTGGCGTCGTTCTTATTGCCATCCATTTGGTTTCCATGACCTTTACTCTGGTACTTACTAGCAATACTGTCCTTTTTACGATCCTCAGTAGCCTTCCGCTTATTGATATTCCCATCGCGGTTCTAGCTTCCCTTAGATCCAGTCGACTCCTTCTCAGTTGATTTTTTTCTTATCTTCTCGCTTACTGCGATAACTATCTGCTTCTTCCTCCACTATCCTTGCCCTATCCAACGCTTGATCATAGGTTGATAGCATTAATGGAGTAATTCTGTATCTGATTCGGTCATTCAAACCATATTCAAATTTTCGGGCTTTCTGCTCTTCATCATCGAAGATCAATGGGCAAATTCTAACAAATCGGTGAATCTAGCACCATAGTCGTCCACCTTCGTACTTCCTTGAGTCAGCATCATAAACTCAGACACTCTGGTGTTTCGAACACTTGCCGGATAATATGATACTATCATTAGTATCATGAATAGGAAACGTTTTCACGCACTCTCATACTATAGATCGTCTCCACAGACTAACATTCAACTTATAGGTCATTCACTAGACCACCGGTCCCTTCAATAAACCGTCACTATCTTCATTAGTCAACTTTACTAGACCAATCTTACCTAATCCAGGTTAACTCTCGCATTTAACACTATTGCTCATGCCAACACAAGCATTGCTACTATGCTTAATATTTTCACATAAATAGGCCGTCCCCAAAGGACGTAACTTTTACAAACGATCGGTTTACTAAATCTCTGGTCGTTTCAATAGACCAACTCTACTTAGCGAAGACATTTCACTAGACTTTACTTACTATCAGGCCGATTTACTAGACCTACTTTCATTCACACTTGGCCGTTTCAATACGCCATTTACTTTTGCACTTGACCGTTTCAATAGGTCACTTTATTCTTGTTTCGATCATTTCACTAGACCAAAACTAATTTCACTTTGGCTGTTTCAATAAGCCAATTAATACTCATGGTCTTTTCACTTGACTAGTACTTCTTTGTTCTAAATAGCTCACCCGTCATAAAACTTAAGACAATTAACAAGGCTATTTGCTTAAATGAATCATAACTTTTACTACGAGGATCTTCTTGGAATAAAAGTTAACAAAACAAAATTCTAGTATTTTTCTCTAAACTAGAACTAACTATCAATACTATAAATAAGAATAAACTCTATGTCCCACTTTTCAATCATGGAACACCTTCCTAGGCTTTCCCCTAGGCCTTCCACTTGGCACCCTTGGAATTCCCTTAGAACCTCTTAGCCTACCTCTGTGCCTACGAACCGGTGCCATCTCTTGTTCCAGTTCTTCATCATCATCATTAATGATTGGGGTAACTTCCTTCTCCCCAAGGTTAATTCCTACGTCCTCGACTTCCTCTTTAGCTACCAATACTTCCTCATTTAGCGCTTCATTACCTATGAGTGTTGTCGGTTCCAATTCTCTATTTCTAGTTTTCTTCAAATCTTTCAATTCATAAAACCATTGGTGAGCTTCTTCTCTGGTTTCATGATAGTACTTCTCACTTTGATTCATGGTCTCCTTTACTTCTTCCAGTTCTTTGAAGTGTCTAGTAATGATTTCCTATCTTACATCCGCTCCTCTAGTGTAAAGCTTACTCTGGTCTTTTCAGCTTCTAAGTCTTCAGTTAACTTTTGAATCTTGAGTGCATATCTCTGAATTACTCTTTTCTTAATTGTTCTTTGCCTCAATTTCATCTTCTGGTTTCTTCTAAGTCCGTCATTAACTTACAATTAGGATATAACCATTATCAATACCATATAACTCAAAGGCATATGACTATTATCATCAATTGCATAAGCAACTTAAAGAATAACGTTCTAGTATAACCCTTCAAGTGTCACTCCCAAAGTGTTCACTTACATTCCTCTACATTCTTTGAGGAAATCTTATCTTAGGTTCTTTCCTAAAATAGCAAGATTCTATAAAAGGAAAGTTTCCAAACTTAGAAAGTTTCCCAAAATGGAAAGTTTCCCTAAATAACATGTTTCCTCAATTAGTGCTTCCCAAAAATACTTTGTTCTTATCAGAGTTCTAAAGCCCAACATCGTTAAGTACTACTCCTCCCAATAGTCTTAACTTCCAAGTCTGAGTCTCCCAAGTAATCCTAAACCGGGGCTCTGATACCAACTGTAACACCCCTACTTTCCACAACCGTTAAATAATCATTAACTTGAATAAATCCTTAAATCAGAATGCCCAACGGCTACTATTAACCACAATTCAAACTTTAACTAACAATCAAACTCATAACGGCTAGTACAAGTCACTAGCTCAGAATGGTAACCAATGGAAACATAATGTTCAACTTAACATAACGGAAACATATAACTACTAATTAACCTCAATCGAAAGCAGCTTCTACGCCAACGATTCCTTGTGACCTTTAGTATCCTTACTTATAACCTGGAAAAATGAGGATGAAAGGAATGAGCGAACAATGCCCAGCAAGTTCATACGGAATCTCCTCGGGTACTAAGAGGAGATAACCGAAAGGAACGATAACAAGAATTCACAACGAAAGGATAACTCAATGATCAAACAAACTCTCAGTTTGAAAACATTTAACTTGATGAAAACAATTCATTTCTTGAAAACACGTGGCTTCAGAGACAGTTTCCAAAACACAACATTTTCACAAAACTTTACTTTTCTTTACTTTACTTCATTTAGGGATTAAGCACGCGCTGTACCCAGGGCTCGGGTTTCTACTGACCGCACCCAAAATCGGTATATCATGATAACCTACGTTACTTCATCAAGCAACGCAAAGGGGTCCACATGTTCAACTTAGAACTATGGATAACTGTAAGGGTCCACTTATCCGTTTCGGGATTATGGATAACTGTAGGGGTCCACTTATCCGTTTCGGGATTATGGATAACTATAATCACTTTACTTATTACAAAACTTCACTTTAAAGAGCTTTTACAAAACAAAGCTTAACTTTACAAACTTTACTTGATCACTTTTTAAAAGATACACATCTTACTTGGACACCAAGGTTACAAAATCAATCATACACATGATACCCCTATTGAACAATAACAATATCAATAGAGTGGATAACAAGAGACGGAATAATTCGCAGAACGGAATAGTTATTAAAAGACTATCTAGCCACACAGATAGTTTACTTTATAAAAACAGAGATTGGGAATCCTAACAAAGGATTAAGAATCAATACACAACTAAGAGCGTAATCCCTTACCTTAGCCTTGCGTTTAACTAGCTCGCTTTACTCCGCTTGGACAATCTACAAACATGAAATAGTCTAGCCTTAGACATGCGAAAAATACTATTTTACTTCCGTCCCAATTTACTTCTTTTTACTCGATTAACCCCATGGTTTAGTCATCTATAACCTCTTTCCTAGTTAACCAATAACTTTAAGAATGACTACAACACCCCTAGGGTTTTTATTAGTCAATCCCCAACTCTCAATTTCACTATACAATTTACACACACTGATTTCACACTTTCTGCACACACTTACTGAGTACACCTACTGACAGACACACCCACCACTCTGATACACACAAACTCTGGTACACCCACCACTCAGATGCACCCACACACACTAAAATCTGATGCACACACCCACAATCTGATACACACCCACACACATACAATCTGATACACCCACCCACACAAAATCAGCACACACGCACACACTCACACAACAGCACACACACACACACACAATTCACACAATAACCATTGCCTCCTTTCTTAGTTCATAGCCCAACCCTAGTTCATCTTTAGGGTTCAATTCTTATTGATTTCTAAAGTTTTGTGTTAACAAAGATGGGGAAGAAAAGATTGGGTTCAAGAATACCTTGTGAATGACCATTCTCTCTCTCTTTTCTTCTTCTTCTTTTCCCTTGGCCGTCTCCCTCTCTGCGATCTCTCTCTCTGTTGCCGCCCCTCTCCCTATTCCGTTCTCTGTTTGTTTTTTTTTTTTTTTTTCTTTTGCGATAAAGACTGCTAGGGATTTGAGAGAGTATTTAGTTTAAATAGGGTTATTAGTTTCCTATTAAGAAAAGGGTTACATTAACCTATTGGACTTCTATTTACTAAAGCCCAACATGAGCCCACTACTTACTCCTAATTTGTGAGTCCAAGATAAAATAAAAGAGTTTTACAATTAATAAATATAATGGCCTAGGGCCGGGTATTACACGGCCTTCTATGGAAGAGGCACGGATTTCGTTTGTCAATGTGGGAGTTTTTTAAGGACATCAACTTGAATAAGAATTTTAGCAATACTTGGCCTCGAGACAGTTTTGGGGTGGGGGTGCAACACGAAAAGGGGTCAACCTTTGCCGGAGGCTGTTCAAAAAGCCCTCCAAAGGGCGTGCTCTAATGCTATCAAGGAAAGCAGTCAGAAATTGTCCCGGATGCTCCTACTATTAATTTAGCAGAGGCAAGAAATACCTCTAATGAATCTGTTTTGGTGGAAGAAAACAATGATTTAGCATCCATACAAGCAAAAATAAATGCCCACAAAGAGCAACAGGTTGGTTTGGTTTCGGATAACCCAAATTTTGTTGAGGTGATTGATGTCGATGATGAGATTAATCATTCCATTTCAGGTCTTAACCTCTCCCCTCGTGCTCCATCTAATTATGTGACTGATTTAGCAGGCTATACTCCTTTCATTAATCCTAATTCCAAGACGAATGCTGATGGTTTTACTATTGTTTCTTCTCGAAAGAATCGTAGTAAATCTGCTAGTCCTCCATCCTAACTTTGCTCTTTGGAGTTGCTCTTATTTTTTCCTATTGTTTCTCAATGGTAGATGTTCTTTGTTGGAATCTCCGTGGATTAGCTAATAATGCCACCATTCGGAGAATGAATAAATTGTTTAACTTGCATGGAGCTTCTGCTATGGCCATTTTTGAGCCAAAACAGCATCCCTCTCATATTCCTTCTATTGTCCGTAAGCTGTGCATTGTACTGGAGGTTTTTCAAATACTTGTGGCAGAATATGGTTTGTGTGGAAGCATTGATTTAATTGCCAAATTATTCATGAAGGTGTGCAATCTCTTACGGTTCAGATTTCTCATGTGCTATGGCCTAATCCGGTGATTGTGACTTGTGTTCATGCTCTTTGTAACAAATATGATAGAAGGGAGTTATAGGATGACTTAATCTCCCTCAGTTCCACTCAGCTTGCATGGATGGTTTGTGAGGATTTTAATGCTGTTCTTGATCAAGAGGATAAACTTGGAGGAGTTCCTGTCACTCCTGGGAAGATAAGGGAATCTTCTGATACTATTCAAGTTGCCTCTCTCATTGATGCTGGCTTTATGGGTTCTAAATATACTTGGTGGAATAAAAGGTTGGGTAGGAGGTATATTCAACGTATTGACAGAGTTTTCAATAATGAGTTGTGGCTGCATTCTTTTAATTGTACAGCCATTACACATTTAAATAGAATTTGTTCGGATCATGCCCCTCTGTTGATTTCTATTAAAGTTGATGCCGAGATAGTAAAAGGTTCCTTCCGCTTTATAAATGCTTGGATTAATCATGCTTCCTTTCGTGACACGGTGTCTCAATCTTGGAAGGAATGGATGGATGGTAGGCCTATGGTTTGTTTTGGTAAGAAGCTTGCTCGGTTAAGGAAATCTTTATCTGCTTGGAATAAAAATGTATTTGGTCATATTGATCAACAAGATGCTCTTGCTGAGGATGAAGTTTTGAAGAGAGAAAGGGAGGTTGAACATGATCCTAGTGCCGAGAATAGGGCTGCTCTTAGCCTTGCTCAAGCTCATTTACAAGCTCATTTACAGCATACTCTTAACATTGAGGAATCTTTTTGGAGGCAAAAAGCCAATATCCGGTGGATTAAAGAAGGAGATAGAAATACTAAATTCTTTCATGCTTATGTGAAAAAGAAAAGACAAAGACTATTCATCCATCGTATCCGAGACAGGGAGGGAAATCTTCTTAATTCTAAAGAAGACATTCAAAATGAAGCCGTGGCATTTTATCACCATCAGCTTCGGGCTGAAGTGGAGGAGTCTAATTCTAGTGACCATGATGATCTCTTACATCTTATCCCTCCCTTGATTACCAATGAAGACAATGCATCTCTTATTGCTACTCCTTCTTTAGAGGACATTTATGAGGTTGTTAAAGGAATGAACGGTCAAAGTGCTACTGGCCCGGACGGTTTTATAGGTTTGTTTTACACAGCTTGTTGGGACATTATCAAAATAGATCTTCATCGCGCTATAAAGGAGTTTTTTTGCTGGTTTTGAAATGCCTCGGTCTTGGTCTAGTACGTTAATTGTTACTCTTCCCAAGATTGAGTCTCCTAATTCTTTCTCGGATCTTCGTCCCATTTGTCTTTGTAATTTCTCCAACAAGATAATTACTAAACTGTTTACTATTCAACTGGGATAGATTTTACCTCGGATTATTTCTCCTAATCAGAGTGGCTTTGTCAAGGGTAGAGTGATCCATGAAAATATTCTCTTGGCTCAAGAAATGATGCACTCCCTTAAAAAGAAAGTCTGTGGGTCCAATACCGCTATTAAGTTGGATATGGCCAAAGCGTATGACAGAATTTCTTGGGTTTCCTTAATTAAAGTTCTCAAGAAATTTGGTTTTGCTATTGAATGGGTTGATATGGTTTATCGCTGCATTTCCGGTTGTTGGTTTTCTATTTTACTCAATGGAGAAAGTTGTGGTTTTTTTAAGTCGTCTAGAGGGTTACGTCAAGGAGATCCTTTATCCCCTAGCTTATTCATTATTTCTGCTGAAGTTCTCAGTCGAGGCCGTAATTTTCTTCACGAAAGACATCCTCGATTTCGCTACAGAACCCATCCTCACACTCCTATTGTTTCTCATCTCTCTTATGCGGATGACGTTATCATATTCTGCAATGGAGCACAGGATTCTCTTCATCAACACATGCTTTGTTTGGAGACATATCAATCTTTTTCGGGTCAATTGGTTAGCATTGGAAAATCATGTTTTGTAATTGGGAAATTT
This sequence comes from Campanula takesimana, assembly GCA_026119855.1. NCBI lineage: Eukaryota > Viridiplantae > Streptophyta > Magnoliopsida > Asterales > Campanulaceae > Campanula > Campanula takesimana. Next base: position 876,011 of record JAOWBW010000153.1, read on the forward strand.
GATGAGGACAAAGATGCTGCCATTATGGATGCTAAGGGATTTCAAAAGAAGGATCTTCCTTTAACTTATTTGGGCTGCCCTCTCTATGTGGGCAGGAAGACTCAAAATTTGTTTGATCCATTGCTTTGGAAGATGGAATCTCGCTTGGTTTCATGGCAAGGAAAGTTTCTTTCATATGGTGCTAAGGTAACACTTATTAAATCTTGTCTTAAATCCATTCCTTTGTACTATATATCCGTTCTTGAGCCTCCCAAAGGTGTTATAACAGCCATGCAATGTATGATCATGAATTTCTTTTGGAGTGGTGTTGATGGGCATCATAAATGCCATTGGATTGGTTGGGCTCGGTTAGTAAGCCTCAAGATGAAGGAGGTCTTGGTATTTGGAAATTTGAAGATATTAGTACGTCTTTTGCCATGAAACTCTGGTGGAGACTCCGAGGGTCTGTTTCTTTATGGTCTTCTTTTATGCTCCGCAAATATTGTTTTGAAATACATCCAATGGATGCCGTGCTTACAAGTTTTGCTTCTCATGTATGGAGAAGAATGATTAGTGTTAAAGACTTCATGGATGATCGTATTGGTTGGAGGGTTGGGCAAGGTTCTATTTCTATTCATGAGAAATGGCTGGATGGAATTCCTCCTACTCTTCCCCATGAACATGTTGAAATTTCAACCTTGTTCGAGAATTCTCAACCTCGATATGCCCACATTCAAGAGTCTTTTGGGCAGCCGCTGCTCTCTCCTTAATTACGGAACAACAGATTTTGCTTAGTGGGGTGGAAGATACGATCATTTGGAAGCCTTAGGCCTCGGGAAGGTTTACAATAAACTTGCTTGGCGTGAATGCCGTCAAAGGCAAGTTACTTCCATGGTTTTCAAAAATATTTGGCATAAATACTTACCTATCAAGATGTCTATCCTTCTTTGGAGAGCATTACATCGGGGGCTGCCCATGGAAGACAACCTTCAAAAACAGGGTATTCAATTGGTTTCGAAGTGCTTTTGTTGTGCAAATCCACATTATGAATCTATTGATCACATATTTGTTTTTGGAGAGTTGGCTAGATCAGCATGGTTTCATTTTGGTAATCTTCTTGGTAGATCGCTGCAAATGGGTAACTTTAGACAACTTCTTTGCTCGTGGTGGTCTCAAATTCCTAGGTTTTCAAGCACGTTTTTCAAATGGCTCCTTCAGATTCTTCCCGGGATTATATGCTATAATTTGTGGTGTCAAAGGAACAAATGGCTTTTTGAAGGTATCAAACCTCTCCTTCATACTTTAATCGCCTCTACTGATCAACAAGTGATCGATATCCTTAAAGCTTTCAAGCTAACGTTTGCTAGTTCTGAATCTCACTTAGCCCAAGTTTTTTCTGTAAGCACAGTGCCCCCTCGACATAATGTTATTCGTTTAGTCTCTTGGTATAAACCGGCTCATGGTATGTATAAATTAAATACGGATGGTGTTTCTAGAGGAAACCCGGGTCTCGCCTCTGGTGGTGGTATCTTTCGTAACTCCCATGGGAACTTCATATTTGCATATGGTAATTTTTATGGGGTTAAATCCAACATGTGGGTTGAGGCTATGCCTCCTAGGACATCATTATTTGAATATCATCTCGGGTGGAAATCATGTTTGACCCTTTGACTTTTTCTCTCTTATCTCTCCTCTTGTAGCTGCTTCGTTCTTCCGTAACCCTAATAATTTTTTGCTTGATCTTGGTTAGTTCTTGATGATTATGGCCTCTTTATGGTCTTCCTCGATGAATTCTAGTTTCAAAAACCCCTACTTGATTCCTTCTCCGGCTAATAAGGTAGCGTTAATCTCCGATACCCCAAAAAACCCTAATTTGGCGCCTCACTCTGAGAACCCTAATGCGGCGCATGCCTTGTCGCAATCTAAATCCTTGCCTGATTCAGATGTGCAGCTTCCTATTCCTAATCGTATTGCCACTGATCTGATTTCCAAGTCCTTTGCTGAACTCTTTTCACAACTGGTAAATCCTTCTTTGAATGGTAATACCGTTCCTCTAAACAACGTCAATGTTCTTCCTGCCATTCAGACGGGTAGTCATAAAGGCACTCCTGCGGTGAAACTCACCAAGGAGGTTATTGATGTGTTTGCAAAACCATTTAAATTTTCCCTTGTGGGCAAATTCATGCATGGGCGACCCTCTATGGATGATACCCGAATTGCTTTTGCCAAGTTCAACCTTCGTGGGAACTATAAACTTGGTCATTTGGACAATAGACACCTGCTTATTCAACTTTCTACCGAGGAGGATTACCAACGACTTTTCATGAAAGATGTTTGGTATGTGAATCGGTTCCCAATGCGTACGTTGGTGTGGTCACCCTCTTGGAGGCCTGAACAAGAGTCTCCAATTGTTCCTGTTTGGGTAGGTTTTCCGGGCCTTCCTATTCATTTGATGAATAAATCTTTTTTATTTGCGGCTGCATCTATGATTGGTACTCCTCTCTCTCTTGATAAGGCCATTGCAGAATTCTCTAGACCTAGTATTGCGAAAATACTGATCCAAGTTGATGTTTTGAAGAAATTGCCTCATGAGATTTTTATTGATTGTGGTGATTTTTGCCCAAGTTTTTACCAAAAGGTGGAATACGATAATATTCCAAAGTATTGTAGGCATTGTTTGGTTCTTGGGCATGATGTCTCCTGCTGCAAAAAGGCTAACCCTAGCCTTAATAATCCTAAACATGAAGGCCCTGTGGGGAAGAACACCAAAGTGTATGCTGAGAAATCCAATCTGAAAGGTCCTGAGGTTGTTGCAAATGTGGACACGGATACGTCTACATCCGGTAATAAGGCCACAATGGTGGTTACTAAGGCTACCACACATGTTGTTGATGATAATGCTAAAGTTGATACCCATGTTGAGCAGACCAAATCACATGTTCCTTTGATGGCTCGAAGAGGACAGCCTATGTCTGATGCTGTTAACAAAGCTCTCCAAAAAGCTTGTGAGCAAGTTATAATATGTCCTCCTCCGTTGGTTGATGAGGTTCCTGTGGCAGGTGGTTCTGGTTCAAAAAATGATAAAGATGTGGAGATAGTTCTTCAGAATGTGGCTTTACATAGAGATCAATCTTCTCAAACACAAATTGGTGAGATTCTTACGGAAACTCTAATTCAAGAGCAGGTTAGAGATGTTACTTCTACTCTTAACCTCTCTCCCCGTGCCCCTCCTATAGATAATCTCTTTGTGACTGACCAAGCAGGTTCAACCCCTTTTGCAAATCATAATACTAAATCTGGAGATGATGATGGTTTTATCAAAGTTAAATCCAGAAAAAATAGGAGCAAATCTGCTTCTCCTTCGTCTTAAATCTTCGTAGAAGATTTCTGTTTTGTTCCTTTTCTAATTGTTTTTAATGGTAGCTCTTACTTATTGGAATGTGAGAGGGATTGGTGATAATTCTACTCTCCGTAGACTTAAAAGATTGCTTCGGTTATATGATGCTTCTTTTGTTGCTATTTCTGAGCCTAAACTTCTCTCGGGCCAGATTGCTATTATTAGAAGATCTCTTGGGTGTGTTGGGGGAGTTGCTAATTGTAATAGTAAAATATGGATTTTTTGGAAGCATGGCTTTGATTGTGTTGTCTATCATGATTCTGCTCAAGAATTAACGCTTCAGGTCTCTCATCCTTTATGGAATTCTCCAGTTTATGTCACTGTTATTTATGCTAGCTGTAACAGGTATGATCGGAGATTTTTATGGGTACTCTTATGGGTATGTCTATTGGTGACAATCCGTGGCTTATTGCAGGTGATTTTAATTGTGTTCTTGAACAGTCGGAGAAAATGGGAGGAAAACCTATTAATGAGGCTATTACTGCTGAATTTTCTGATATGGTTCAATTTACTGGTCTTATTGATGCTGGATATCGAGGTAATGGTTTCACTTGGGTGAATAAGCCTCGTGGTCGTCCTACTATCTATCAAAGGCTGGATAGGGCCTTTTATAACACTCATTGGCTGAATAAGTTTCATGCAACTAGTGTGACTCGTTTGAATAGAACCTGCTCGGATCGTTCACCCCTTGTGATTCAAGTTAAAACTGAGACTGAAGCTATTAAAAGCTCCTTTCGTTTTTTAAATGTGTGGTTGAAACACCCCAATTTTAAGAACATAGTTGCTCAATCTTGGAATGAATACATGGATGGTAGGCCTATGGTTCGTTTTGCAAAAAAGCTCTCTCGCTTGAAGAAGGTCATTTCTATTTGGAATAAAGAGAGTTTTGGAAGAATTGATCAACAAATCACTTGTGCTGAAGATGAAGTGACGAGATGTGAGCTCAAAATTCAAACTGACCCTTCGGATGAGAATATTGTTGATTTAAGTATGGCCAAGGCTGCTTTGTTGGGGAAGCTGAAATTAGAAGAAGAATTCTGGCGTCAAAAGGCCAACATCTCCTGGATTAAAGATGGGGATAAAAACACGAAGTTCTTTCACTCTTATGTTCGGAAAAAGAGACAAAAACTCTATATTCATCGAATCATAAATTCCAATGGGGCTTGGATTCATTCGAAGGATGATATCAAGAATGAGGCGGTCTCTTTTTATTCTAATCGGTTACAAAAACCACTCGAGAACCCTAATGACGATATCTTAGATGTCATCCCTACCTTGATCACGGAGGAAGATAACTTGCAGCTCACGGCTCTACCTTCGTTGGAGGAATTAAAACAGGTTGTTTGGTCTATTAATGATCAAAGTGCTGCAGGTCCGGACGGATACAATGGGGCTTTCTATAAATCTTGTTGGGATATTATTAAAGATGACTTCTTTTGTGCTATTAAGGAATTCTTTTCGGGTCATGCAATGCCTCGAAGCTGGACTAGCACTCTTATTGTTACCATCCCCAAGGTTGTCTCTCCTACCTCTTTTGCTGATTTGCGTCCCATTAGCCTTTGTAATTTCTCAAATAAAGTTATTACCAAATTGCTTAATGGACGCCTTGCTCCCATTCTTCCTCGGATTATTTCTCCGCAGCAAAGTGGCTTTGTTCAGGGTAGATTAATTCATGCGAATGTTCTCCTTGCTTAAGAACTTATGCAATCTCTTAAGAAGAAAGTTTGGGGTACAAACGTCACTTTAAAGCTCGATATGGCCAAGGCTTATGATCGTATTTCTTGGTTTGCTTTGATTAAAGTTTTGAGGAAATTTGGTTTTAATGAAGTTTGGAATGATCTTATTTTCCGCTGCATTTCTTCTTGTTGGTTTTCGGTGCTTGTGAATGGTGAGAGTAGTGGTTTTTTTCACTCTTCTCGAGGGCTTCGACAAGGAGATCCTATTTCCCCCACGCTTTTTATTATAGCTGCAGAGGTGTTAAGTCGAGGGCTTAATCTGCTTCATTCTGATTTTCCCCAATATCGATACCGGGCTCATATTCATACCCCTTTAATCTCTCATTTGGCATATGCGGATGATATAATTATTTTCTGTAATGGTTCTAAAGACTCCCTTGATGCTCATGTGAGGTGTTTGAATTGGTACCAGAATTTTTCTGGACAGCTTGTTAGCTCGGCTAAGTCTTGTTTCATTACCGGGGTTGGAAATGCTGCTAGGGATGCTATAATCTCAGAGGCTACAGGATTCCAAAAGAAGGATCTCCCAATTATTTATCTGGGCTGCCCTTTGTATGTTGGTCGTAAGAAAACTTCCTTGTTTGATTCGGTTTTGAGAAAGATGGAAGCTCGCTTGGCAACTTGGCAAGGTAAATTATTATCCTTTGGGGCGAAGTTAACTCTTATCAGAACGTGTCTTCAAGCTATCCCTTTATACTACATTGCCCTTTTAGATCCTCCTAAAGGTGTGATAAATTCCATTTATCGTCTTATCTCTAATTTCTTTTGGTGTAATGATGAAGGGAATCATAAGTGCCATTGGGTTCGTCGTTCTATCCTGTTTCTTCCAACTTCGGAAGGAGGCCTTGGGCTTAGAAAATTTGAAGATTTGGCATTTGCGTTAGCTATGAAGTTATGGTGGAAATTTCGAAGTAGTTCATCTCTTTGGACTGAATTTTTGGAGGAGAAATATTGTCATGGCAGCCACCTTATGGATGCCACTAATTCCTCTTATGCCTCCCATATTTGGCGTAGAATGATTCAAGCCAAGCCTCTGGTTGAGAGTAACATTGGTTGGAGAATTGGGCGAGGGGATATATCTATTCATGATCATTGGATGGCTGCTCCTAGTTTATTGCATGGTAATCATATTGAAGTCTCTTCTCTTTTTCTCAATGGTCAGTCTCGTGTGGATTACATTGTCAATGAATTTGGTGTTCAGCTCTATAATTTCATTCGGGATAATCACATTCAAATCATGGACAAACCGGATGCGTTATTTTGGCTCCCTAATGTGTCGGGTAAGTTTACTATATCCTCGGCCTGGAATATTTGTAGGGATAAAGGTCCTTCTCTGCCTATTTTTGAGCATTGTTGGCACAAACATCTTCCTTTAAAAATCTCGGTTTTCATGTGGCGTACTCTCCACCGAGGTCTTCCAACTGATTGTGTTGTTCAGAAAAGAGGTATTCTTCTTGCTTCAGCTTGTAGTTGCTGCTCCCTTCGTTCTATTAAAGATCTGGATCATCTCTTTGTGCATGGAGACATTGCTAGGGAAGTTTGGGACTTCTTTTCACATTGTTTAGGCATTAGATGGTATTCTTTCTCTATTCACTCCATTCTGTCCAGCTGGTGGTTTTGCAACACAAAGCATGACTCTCAAGGTATCTCTTGGCTTCGGCACATCCTCCCTTGCTTTATTCTTTGGGAAATTTGGAAAAGTAGAAATAAGGCCAGATTTAATAACCTTAAAATGACTGCTGCTCGTATTATTTCTTTGGTTGTTGCCTCAATTAAAGCTGTTGCTAAAGCTTTTGATATTCAGTTCTCGGGCTCTTGGATTGACAATCAAATTTTTACTTTCTTTGGTATCATGGGTTATACTAAGTTAAGTAAGAAGATGAGACTGTTTCCTGGCTTCCCCCTTCTCTGGAGCATTTCAAACTGAATACTGATGGTGCTTCGAAAGGTAACCCTGGTACTATTACTGGGGGCGGAATTATTAGGGATACAAAAGGTGATCTTATTTTTCTTTTTCCCACTTCTATGGTCATGGCACTAATATGGTGGCAGAGGCTAAGGCTGTTAGGGATGGCTTAGCTTTTGCTTGGGGCTTTGGCATTGCCTCCTTGTGGTTAGAAATTGATTCAGAAGTCCTTCTCAAAATAATTGTCGATGAATATCATATTCCTTGGTCCATTTGGTATGATATCCTGGAAATTAAACACTTCTTGAGCCTCATGACAGTTCGAATCTCGCATATTCTCTGAGAGGGTAATAAGGTTGCTGATAGTCTTGCTAATGCTGCTGTAGCATCTCGTGCTAATACTCTCTATTACTCTTTTGATGCCCTTCCTTCTGATTGCAAGGGCCTCCTTGTGTTAGATCGCCTCTCTACATCTTATATTCGGATTAGATAGGCTAGAGTATTTTTTAATCCCCTTCCCTTTATTGTAGAGGATCTTACAGCTTGTGTAAGGCTTCCCCCCTAGCATTTAATTTCTCAGGTGGTTAAGGCCGTCATGTCCCCCACCTCTTTTGTATTTCTTTTTTCTATTAATAAAATCTAGGGAGTACCGTCTCCTTTCGCCAAAAAAAAATGTGGGCTGAGGCTAGGGCTGCTCTTGATGGTCTTCTTTATGCTCAGGAATTTGGTATTGATAATATTTGGTTAGAGGTGGATTCAGAGGTTCTAATGAAAATCATCACAAAGGTGTATCACATTCCGTGGGACATACACTATTTTATTCAACGGATCCATTATATTATGCGTTTTACTCACGTCCGAGTTACTCATATCTTGAGGCAAGGCAATCGAGTTGCTGATGGGTTGGCAAATGCAGCGGCTGATTTAAAAACTAATCTTGTCTAGTATCATCAATCTACACTCCCTCCTTTGTGTCGTGGCTCTTATATCTTGGACAAGGATGGAGTCCCATCCATTCGGACTTGATTGGCTAAGTTCTATGGCTAGATATCTTTTTAAACTTCTCTCTATGGTTTGTAGGATCCCTTCCCTTTATTGTAGAGGTCCTTACAACTTGTGTAAGTCCTCCCCCCTAGTTTTCTTCTTCCATGTGGTTGAGGTTGTCATGTCCCCCACCTTGTTTGTTTTAATTTTATTTAATTAATAAAATCTAGGGAGGTACCGTCCTCTTTTCGCCAAAAAAAAGAACAAACTATACAGTTACCGGGGGGCAGCCGTACGGCTATGAGGGAGCAGTACAGTGCCTTTGAAGCTGTACGGTGGTCAGTGTAAAATCCCAGATTTTCTGCCTTTTTTAATCCGTTCTATTGTGTGTGATCCAATAGGAATATACTAAGTTGGCAACGAGTCGGAACCATTTAGAACCCGTAAGTCATAAGTGGACTCTAGCAAGCTATTATGACTACCTAATTAGTATAACTTTGAAAGTCCAAAGTTACTTTATAGAACATATCACAATCCCTTTGTCACGCGCTATCATATTGGACATAAGTCATGGTCCACGTCAACTTATGTTGTCCAATGCTTTCTCGATCCCGAGTAGATTGATATGAACAAATGACATTGAACACATCAATTCATTTGGGCATGGCCATTCACTATCATCAATCTCACTCATCGAGTGGCCAAGCAGATATCTCTCTTGAGAGAGGGACAAATCCCATCTTGACTTATCATTCTTCCCTACAAGAATCCGATCATGCCAATCATAGCCTTTATAACTACCCGGTTAAAGGTAGCGTTTGACTATGTCAAACATAATATTCATCATATGGAAGACCATGATAATCTCGGGTCTAAGGATTCAAATGGTATGACTATCATGAGATTTAGTTAAGACATTTCCATGACATAAATCTCATAACGGGTCTATCCAGTACCTTGTTCTCCAACAAGTACCCACAAGTTTAATCTGCATCCTATGCACCATAATCATCATATGATTATCCATTAAACTCACACTAGCGCTTCATAAGTGCTAGGGATAATGATTATTATAATAAAGATGCAAAAGATATAATAATTCGGTTTGTTATCTCTATAACAATGAAGCTTCATATAATGCATAGGCCTTTCTCAAGTTCCTAGGGCATAATATCCAACAATCTCCCACTTGCACTAGGCCCAATGAACGTGTATCCAATACCCATTGAGCTTAGTTATGATAACATCTTCCATCTCTGACGATTTCTCGAATAAGATAGAAATGTCCGAGTATGTGTTTAGATAAGACATTAGTTCCTTGATTTGTGCAATAATAATTATTGTCACAATGAAGGTCCATTAAATTAGTGACACTAGAAACAATTTCTAGTTTACTAATTAGTCTCTTAATCCAAACAATATTCTAGTTGCATCCCATGTCACTAGATACTCAACCTTTTGTAAAATAATAATGGTACATTTAGAATTCTTCTAACACCATTATTAAACATAAACAATTTATTACATATACAAATTAGATCTAAATTATCAATACACATAATCTAATTATTTATTGATAATCCCAACGTGCAATTATTCATATAGATCACATCAATGTAATAATTACATAATCCCCATACAATCATGCTCATAAATTTTATATCTCATATATAAAACTCAAATCGCATATTCATCTTATCATCATGAAAAATCATATAATCGAATTAAATAATTTAAACATGATGTATTAAAATAATCAATGGTGAACGCGGCTCTGATACCACTATTGGGTTTTGATGCATCATGCGCAGTGGAATAAACATAAGATCAAACACCCAAGAGCCCGGATCCGTGCATGTTGATTAAATTAAATACAAGATGAAAGAAACATACCGTTGAAGATCAAATCCATGAACACAGACTTTGAGGTGCTAACGCAAACACCCTCTATCGGTATCCACACGTCGAACGGATATCAAGAACACCTTCTTGATCTGGATTGCTAGACCCAAGGCTTGATGAAGAAACGATTTCTTCATAGGAATTATTTCGCTTCATTGATTATTGTATTTTGATGATTCACAATCTCAAAATAACTAACAATATATGTCTATAATTTATTGTTTCTAAAACAATGTGTATTGATTTCCAAAATCAACGTTAGGGGCTGTCAAACCCGGCTGCATATCTTATATGAGGGTCTGACTTAATTCCTTTTGGGATCGGGATTCCTTGTAGTACAAGAAAACTGAATAAAGTGTATAGTTACGGCGGGGGGGGGGGGGGGGGCAGCCGTACGGCTATGAGGGAGTCGTACGGTGGTCAGTGTAAAATCCCAGATTTTCTACCTTTTTCAATCCGTTCTATTGTGTGTGACCCAATAGGATTATACGAAGTTGGCAACGAGTCAGAACCATTCAAAACCCATAAGTTATAAGCAGACTCTGGCAAGCCATTATGACTACACAATTTGTATAACTTTGAAAGTCCAAAGTTACCTTATAGAACATATCACAATCCCTTTGTCACGCGATATCATATTGGACATAAGTCATGGTCCACGTCAACTTATGTTGTTCAATGCTTTTTCGATCCCGAGTAGATTGATATGTGCAAATGACATTGAACACATCAATTCATTTGGGCATGGCCATGCACTATCATCAATGTCACTCATCGAGTGGCCAAGCAGATATCTCTCTTGAGATAGGGACAAATTCCATCTTGACTTATCATTCTTCCCTACAAGAATCTGATCATGCCAATCATAGCCTTTATAACTACCCGGTTAAAGGTAGCGTTTGACTATGTCAAACATAATGTTCATCATGTGGAAGACCATGATAATCTCAGATATAAAGATTCATATGGTATGACTATCATGAGATTTAATTATGACATTTGACCATGACATAAATCTCATAATGAGTCTATCCAGTACCTTGTTCTCCAACAAGTACCTACAAGTTTAATTCGCATCCTATGCACCATAATCATCATATGATTATCCATTAAACTCATGCTAGCGCTTCATAAGTGCTAGGGATAATGATTATTATTATAAACATGCAAAAGATATAATAATCGAGTTTGTTATCTCTATAACAATGAAGCTATGATATAACGCATATGCCTTTCTCAAGGGCCTATGGCATTTTATCCAACAGACAGCTATGTCCCTTAATGTGTGGATCATCTGAACAAAGTGCCTTCTCAGATTGACAGTATGGCCCGCAAAGCTCAATGCTCACCCTTCGACAACACCAGGGTTATGTCCCACCGAATAAATCTCAATGACAGTTGATTCTGCAAGAGAAGGAGTATTGAATGTTAGAACCCATGAATCATGATCAGCAGCAAAGCATCAAATGTTTGATTAACTCTTAATGATAGTTAAGTCCCTAGAGGTTGAAACCTTAGGGCATGAAGCTGTTTCAAAATGGCAATTTGGGACAATATGAGATTCACTCTTCGAAAGCGCCAAGAGATTCACATGCAAAAATCAGGGGCTTGTCTTCCAACATGACTGGGGCTTCCATAACCAACACCTAGGGTTGATCCTTGCGAGACACTGGGGCTTCAGCAGCAAGAATGTTGGGGAATGCTATCAGAAAGAACAAATGGGGCTTCTTCAGGCAATAACTGGGGCTGACCCAACCATAGCATCTGGAGATATACCGTTGAGTAGTCTTGATCAAATGGGTGTTCAGAATTGACCTTTTGAGTGCTCGCGCTAGGATTTCGACTCTGCTTCACCATACACATCTCCATATTCCTCATTTTCGCAAAAATGCAAAATTCACAATAAAGTACACAATTCATTTCATTCATGATTCTCCCTCTGTTCATTCATAAACTTTCACCCAATCATTCATAATAAGCAAAGTTTGAAATGCAAGCAATGCAGAAGTGTCACAAAAAAAAAGAGAAAAAGAAAAATCAATCGCAAAAAAAAAAAAAAAAAAAAAAATCATCATGAAAAATGTGAAAATTGACTTTCAACCTTCAAAAGAAAAATGGTTGCAAAATGAAAAAATAGTGTATTCTTGTCTCAATCTTTCTCTTAATCTCTCGATCTTAAAGATTTCAATCAATGTAGGTGTATCACACTGTTGTTGCACATGAATGACACATTCGAGCACATCAATATCAAGACATATTTTTCTTGCTTGTGAAAATCTATTGCAGGTACACATCATCCATTCTGCCATATCATGGTCCTCACAAGAAGGTTCCTCGTCAATATCAATGCTCACAGAGTTGTGATTTCCCAATGCCCTTTTCGAAGAAAATCTTTTCAAGTTGCTAAACTCGAACTGCGTTAGGTCTGATTCTCGAAAGAGATACGTAGGCAGCTTGAACCTTCATGCAAGACCATATACCTGTTAAAATTATATGCAGGTATGCAGTTGGCTCCCCCACAGCAAATCGCATCTTAGCTTCACAAAGAGGTTGCTCATTTCAAGCAATCAAAATCCAGCAGTAATGACAAAACTAAAGATTCGAGCATTGCAACAGCTTGCAGCCCCGCATGCTTAATCCGCCAACAAAATCACTGAGGTTTGCAGTTATCATGTCAAGTTATCTCATCATGGTTAAACATTCCATAACATCTCCATGTTATAATCATTTCATCATGCTACAATCTTCATTCCCATTATCATGTCATAATCATTGTTATGCTGTTTATCATGTTGCAATCTCCACCATGCTCTGACCATTTCCATGTCATCTCATGATTCAATGCCATTCACTGAATGCCTTAATCCAAAAGATTAATGCCTCGAATTCAAAATGAAAATACACTTGTGCTCAAACAAAGATGATTCAAATTTTATGTGTGCACATGATATCTACCACTGCATGCAAAAGCTAACTTGCAGGTCATAAAACAGCAAGTTTGAATTCATCACATGCTCAGAAATACTAGAGACTTCAGTCAAAGGCATAAGATTTGGGCACGGCATCAATCATCAATGATCATGATTGTTGAATCTTTTTGGGCCCCCATGAGATACTTGAGACTCATGTCAGAGAGAAAGGGATCTGAACACGGATCCAAATGAAGTTGCAGCACTCAAAGTGATGGTTTACTGCGTAGTGAAGCACAAAATCTCATCACACAACAACTCCAAAAGCAAGTAAGACGGACCGTGAGATAATCAAAAACTCTTTTAGGGGTAACTGGGATCCAAAATGAAGTTGCAGCACTCAACACAGTGCCAAGGGATCACACAAAGCAATGGCTCACTGCGTAGTGAAGCACAAACATCTCATCGAATAGCAAATAAAAAATGGGAGAATCTGGACACATCTCAGAATGCAGCGTATCCTTGATATACACACATGTTATCTCTCTGCCACTTTTAATCGCAACTATTGATGTCGACTCTAAGGTTGACCAGATTTGGATAAATTCTTCCCAACTCCCTCAGCAATGTCATGGAGCTCTCCATCTGGATAGGGCGGGTATCCCTTCTTTTCGGATTAAATAGCTTAGAGTTTATGGCTAGATTCCTTTTTCTTCTATTTTCTTTGTTCTCTAGTTTCCCCTTCCTTTATTGTAAAGGACCTTACAACATGTGTAAGGCCTCCCCACTAGTTCTTTCTTTCTTGGTGGTTGAGGTTGTCATGTCCCCCACCTTGTTTGTATTGTTTTATTTTATTAATAAAATCTAGGGAGGTACCCGTCCTCTTTTCGCAGAAAAAAAAAATACGATTGGTCTGATTCTCGTAAGAGATATGTAGGTAAACCGGTAATCCGGGTCCGGCCATTGTTTGTGTTTAGCTTGATTGTTTGTTTGAATTAGAACTACGGAGGCTTGATTCTCGAAAGAAATACGTAAGAAGTCCTACCTTGGACCCAGCCGTTACACCCTAGACAAGATCGTCTGTCTCTTAGTGATCGTTGAATCCCCTTTAAATTACAAGGAGATCGGCGAGGGGCTCTGTAGACACCCTGATCTCGCACCCCCCCTGACATACCCTTTTGACCGGTCTAAACCCTAAAATTGACCTAGAACCCCAGATTTGGCTTTGCGGGAGTGTCGTGAGCCGTATTGGTGCATCGAATGGATTAACGGACTTCAAATTCATGATCAGAGTGAAAAAACGAGTGAACAGATATGTTCTTCAATTTTTGAGCTGTGGGACCCGAAACGAGGCCCGCACCCCTAGAACTGTTCGTTACCATCCATTCTGTGCATTTAAAAATATATAATTGTTATCCCTTGCTTATAAACATATTTCAGATAGACGGACGTGACCACGAGATTATTTCTAGCAACTTTCATCTTGAGCTCGCGGACAACCAGGACACCGGAGTGCGCGCACACGGACAAAACGGACTGTTGCGAAACCAATACCGGAATAAGAATTGTGGTCATACACGTCTAAAGGAGTCCAACCATGTCATAAATGAGACCCAACCACCATCCATCATGTGGCAGCAAGTGGTTGGGCATTGAATTTTAGGATGGTCCAATTGGAGCGCGACACGTGGCAAGATAGGGATTCTCTAGATCCTCGAAAACCACCGTACAGATCCATAGGGGTTTTACTCCACCCTACAAGCTGTACGGATTCCCCTGTGATCTGCTATCAGCCTTGAAGATCTTCCAGCAACTTGCTCACTCAAATCAACATTAAGGGTGATTCCAGCCATATCTACCCAGGTTGTTGGCTTCCAATTAACTCCCTAAGCCTAGGCAAGGGCATCCTAAGGTCATTTACCTCCTCCCCATCCATATTACTCCTCCATTCATCCATTTTCAAGGGGGGGAACAAGGGACACAATTCACAAAGGGGGCAACACAAGAAAGAACAAGAATCACACACATTCACCACACACTCCATTCAACACAAACTCTCCATATTGCTCTCTCTACCACTCCCAACAACACTCACTTCATAACTTCACAAACTCAGTCCATACACCATCACCACACGACCATATCACCACCATAACATCACTCTAAACATCCACACAAAACAAGCAAGCAAACTCACAACAAACACTCTCAATCCTAGCACAAACACCTTCAAGAAAAACCAAAAAAGTCTTCCCTTGGAAGCAAAGAAAGCACAACCTAGGTAAATATCTCTTCCTGTAATCTTCATACATGTAAAATGTAGATATTCATGTAATTTGTTAAGAGGTCTAGCCACTTGTTAGGCTAGACCTCCATTGATGAACCAAATATGTAATGTTTGATGTTCTTTGCCAAGCTCTTTTTAAATAATTTTTTCTGATATTAATATTAAGTTGTTATCACTTTTTATGATGTAAATATTGTACATATAATCTATTTTATGTATGTTGTATGTTCATGTTTATTGATTTGGAGAGATTTTCCAAAGACTATCATGTGTTTTATACAAAACCCCCAAATATGTCCATGTTTGTCTTTCTCAAAGCAAAACATCATCAATCCATGAATAAATAAGTGATTTGCCATTCTTTTTGTGTCCCTAACATGTATATATATGCACACACAAGATTTCATGTTCATAGCACTTCATTTGATTGGGTTTTGATGATTGTTTCCATGATGTATGTAGTCAGTCCAGCAAGTTTTGAGTCCAGACCACTCTATCTTGTCACCTCCATTACTTATACAAAACATGGTTTTTGGCCTTTGTCTATAAAAGAGTTTTTGTTCTATATAGAATGAGGAAAATGGGCATGTAACTATCATATTTTTACCATGAGTAGAAGTAGATCTTTCCATTTTTTTTGTTTCAACTCTTTGATCACATATTGATGTATTTGCTACTCTGACATTAAAATGTCAGAGGTGTTTTGACCTCCTGAAACTTTCTTTTTGGACTTGAAACTTGGAATTCTTAATATTTAAAGTGTTATGAACAAATTTCATTTCATGTTTGGTGTTTTCCCTAATTCCCACGTTTTCATGGTGAAAATGATAGTTCGTTTGTGGATGTACACCATGACTGCTTTTGAGTTCATCTTGCATAACTTGTTTGGACATCATAAAATTCCCCTTAAATCAAGATAAAAATCATGGTTGATTTTTAACATGTTAGGGAGGATTACTCACCGTTTATGTCCAGATTGAATGACTTGTGAGACAGGTGCATCAAAGGAGAATGGACAGCAGTCCATAAACCCCCACATGGACATGAACTTGGACCATTGTTTTGATATGGGATTTGTCTCCCATTTATTCACCATTTGTACATAATAATCCCCCAACCCTTTTGTAATATCCTTTACTTGATATGAATGCACAAAACTATTTTCAAAACCAACTGAGAGTTCTCCCAAACCGACTCTCATTTGTGAGTTTATGCAAACATACCTAGAATAGGAAGACTCCCTTGTATATAAAATCACAATTTTTTGTTAAGGCATAAAAAAACAAGGCATAAAATGAATTTGAGAGGCATGTATGCTAGACACCATCACGGGTGAGGAGAGTGCCTAACCCCTTCTCTTCTCGTAACATAGCCCCCGAACCCACTTTCTCTAAACAAAAGGTTTTGTCTTTGTTTTTCCTAAAATAAAGCGAGGTGGCGACTCTTGCAATTGTTTAAAACTTCGAGTGAAAACTATTGTGTGAAACCGAGCGCGGATTTAAGGTTTCGAGTGTGGGATCTCATTGTGGCCCTCATGCCATGAAAAGAAACCAAGCAAGGACATGCTAATATTTTTCCAAAATAACCCCGTCTTTATCCATCGCTATACAAAACTAGGGATCCCTAGAGCAAAAATGTTTGAAGGATTGCAAGATATTTGTAGAATGAATTATCTAGAAAATCACACACATCTCTCCGAATTACCACCCCTTCAACCGTTCGAACCCTCCAAATTTTGTGTATACCACCAAGACGAAGATCACGACACTAACAATTGTGTGGCTCTGGAAAGAAAAATCCAAGAACTTATAGATGAAGAAATGCTCAGTGAACGTGAAGGATTTTGGTTCTACATGGAGAATGGTAATCCGTGACCTCTTGAGTTCAGCAAGCCCAGACTCAAAAGTGAAAACGACGTGAAAGTGCCCCCCGCACATGACTACAGAGCGAATTCGCGACCTGTTAAATGAGATAGAAGACTTTAAAACACAGTTTGTCTTAACTTCTAAGGCACAAGACACACCGCAAACCTAGGGAGATCTTCTCTAGAGGAGCAATCAGAATGGCAGATTTGGATGGCAACCCATTCTTTTTTTTTTTGGCGAAAGGAGACGGCACTCCCTAGATTTTATTAATTGAAAGAATCAAAGAAAAAATAAAGGTGGGGGGGGGGACATGATGGCCATAACCACCGAAACAAAGAAGGAACCAGTCAACCTAAACAAGTTCTGACGCTACTACGACTAATTTCCCCTTCAAAAAGAAAATCGCAAAAAGAAGTCCAATAGATTGAAAACCCGCAAAGGGCGGTCTATGCAAAAACAAGGGTGTATATAAAGCTTGCTAGATCAAAGACCCGCAAGGGAAATCTAGGAAAAAATTAGAGCATCCCCCTCTTCTATCTTTCCTTTCTTAAAATTCCTAGTCTGTCTGGAATAAACTACAATGACCTAAGCCCCTTAGTCCTATTTGTAAAAGGGGAACGTAGGCATCCTTTAAAAGGTGCAGTCTAATAAATAAATAAACATCCAAATTTGGTCAAGAACAGTAAAAGGAGAATTTGTTTTTCAAATAAATCAAATAAGCTTTTATTCCCACAGTCAGTACATGTTACACTTATTTGATGAGTCTAAGCTTGACTAAACTTGCGACTAAATAACTTGTTAAGAAATAAACTGAATTAAACTAATGTGTCTGCAATGACTGTGGGTGGATACTCGGAATTACACCTTAGCGCTCGTTATGCTCTCCGTTTCTTTCTTCTTCCCTAGTCCTCGGCGAATCTTCTTCTTGTCAGGCTTAGCACAAAACCTCATCTCAATCTCGCTAGGTCCCTTAGGATTGTGTTTCAAAATCTCAACACTTGTTCTCTTCCTAGAAACAGCCACCTCTTTCTCATGCCTATTAGTGTTGGAGATTATGCCCTAGGCCCTTGAGAAAGGCCTTACGTTATGTCATGTTCTCATTTGTTATGGAGATAACAACTTGTATTATTATATGTTTTGCATGTTTCTTATAATAATCCCCGTCCCTAGTACTTATGAAGAACTAGTATAAGTTTAATTGATGATCATGTGATAATCATGTGTATGTGATACAAATTAAACTTATGGGTACTTGTTGGTGAACAAGTATTGGACTTGACCTACTATGAGATTTATGTCATTGTCAAATGTCATAATTAAATCTCATTTAGTTATATCATTGGAATCCTTAGACCTGAGATAATCATCGTCTTCCACACGATGAACGTTGTGTTTGACGTACTCAAACGCTACCCTTAACTAGGTAGTTATAAAGGCTACGATTGGCACAGTCAGATTCTTGTAGGGAAGAATGATAAGTCAAGATGGGATGTTGTCCCTCTTATCTCTTTTTTTTTTTTTTTTTGCAAAAGGAGTATGGTACCTCCCTAGATTTTATTAATATAAAAGAAGATGTACAAGCATGGTGTGGGACATGACCACCTCAACCACCAGAAGATGATAGAAAAGGGGGGAGTTCTTACACAACTTGTAAGATCCTCTACAATGAAGGAGGGGGAGATAGTTAGAAACAATAATCAAAAAATACAAATGCCTAGCCATAAAAAACCTATTTAGATCTAATATAAGGGTTCCTTGCTTTGTCAAGAGATATCAGCCCTTGACAATGCCTAGGAAGATCATTAACCATGAAAAACTCAAAATTCTGCTCTTCATCCGCTACAATGTTTGCTAAACAATCAGCCACGCTATTTCCTTCTCTATAAATATGGGTGACCCGAATGTTCATGGTATTCATTAGGCGATGTATGTGTGAAATGATATACCCGATAGACCAAGGAATATGGTATTCCTTTATAATAATTCGCGTGAGCACTTAGGAATCCAATTCCAACCAGACACGCTGGAATCGTCTTGAAAGAGCAGCCATGAGACCATCTCGAGCTACTTTAGCCTCCGCCACCATATTTGACTCGAACCCATAAAAAGAAGAGAAAGCATAAATAAAATGGCCATTATGATCACGTAGAACCCCCCCTCCCGAAGCAAGACCGGGATCCCTCTCGAAACCCCATCCGTATTAATATTAATCTCATTGGGAAAAGGAGCTTCCCAAACAACCTTTTTAAGATTCAGGTGCTTAGGCGGGGATATATGAACATGAAATTTATTCAGAAGGAATGAATCATCATAATAATGAGGGAAGGAAAGAGAGAAGGCTGAAAAAATAGATGAGATCTGCATGCAAACCTTATGAATAATGGAGTTGGGGTTCATAGCAATGCCTTCAAATCTGCTCTTGTTACGAGAAATCCAGAGTTCCCAGCATATGAGGGCTGGAATAATGGTTATGAGCCACTTAATGAACGAGGATGAAGAGTTACAGCCACACCACCAACGAGTAAGGGTTTGATTAATAGTACCCCTAGACATACGAATGCCACACATCAAGGCGAAATGATCCCAAACTGAGATGGCAGCCTCTCCTTTTGATAGAACATGCATGACAGATTCTTCCTTATGATTTGAACAACATTCACATTTTGAAGCACCTTGTACACCCCTTTTCTTAACCATATCATCCATAGGGAGGCCGTTATGAAGAACCCTCCAAAGAAAAACAGAGATTTTTCTAGGGATGTGTTTGTTCCAGCAATAGGTATGTAAAGCTGAAGTGACCCTACTGTTTCGGCATTCCTTCCAAGCAGAGCTGACTGTGAACTTTCCAGAGGGAGCAAGCAACCATATAGGAACATCCGGAGAATCAGAAAGTTGGATGCGGTGAGACTGAATAATAGATAAAATCTGATCCCCATAATTTTCTCTGATAAAGTTAGAACGAGGGAGTCCATTCTCAAATAAAGAGAAAACTTCAGCATGAGCATGAGGAAGATTACCCATATGACCATCTAGCCAATTTTCATGAATAGAAATATGACCCCGACCAACTCGACAAGCAAGCCGCTGCTCTACAAGAGGTTTAGCAGCTACCATGCGCTTTCAAATATGAGAGGCATAAGAGGGGATAGTAGCATCCATGGGATGAGATTCCCAACAATATTTAGCAAGCATAAGGGAGGTCCATAGAGAATCAGAAGTCCTTAAGCGCCACCATAACTTCATAGAAAATTCCATAGAGATGTCCTCAAATTTACGGATGCCCAAGCCACCTTCATCCAAAGGCCAGCTCATTTTGCCCCAAGAGAGCCAATGACACTTTCTATCACCATCAATATTGCTCCATAAGAATCGAACAATAATCTTCTCAATAGCATGAATAACGCCTTTAGGGGGATCAATAAGAGAGAGATAATAGATGGGGATGGCAGCTAGGCATGACTGAATTAATGTTAATTTTGCTCCAAGAGATAGAAGTTTTCCTTTCCAAGAAGCAAGCCTATTCTCCATCTTTCTAATTAGGGGGGCAAAGAGGCTGATTTTTTTCTTACCTGTGTAAATAGGGCATCCCAAGTAAGACAAAGGAAGGTCTTGTTTGGAAAAACCCGTAATGGCAGCAATCATCTCATCCCTATCTCCATTTTTACCGGTGATGAAACCAGATTTTTGAATATTCACTAATTGACCTGAGAAATTTTGATACCACTCCAAGTATTCCCATGTGCTTTTCAAGAGAATTTTTCGCTCCATTGCAGAAGATTATCACGTCATCAGCATATGCAAGGTGGGACACCATAGGCGTATTAATATGGATACGATATCTAAAATGAGGATAGATAGTATGAAGATGGTTTAAGCCACGGCTCATCATTTCAGCAGCAATGATGAAAAGATAAGGCGATATGGGATCACCTTGCCTTAAACCCCTAGTAGAATGAAAGAAGCCACAACTTTCTCCGTTTATTAAGATAGAAAACCAATTATTGGAGATGCATCTATAAATCATATCGATCCAGACCTCATTGAAACCAAACCAACGCATAACCTTGATAAGGCTGAACCAGGAAAGGCGATCATACGCTTTTGCCATGTCAAGTTTAAGAGCAACATTAGAGCCCCAAACCTTTCTATCAATAGATTGCATAATCTCTTGAGCTAAAAGAACATTTTCATGGATCAAACGCCCTTGAACAAAACCGCTCTGTTGAGGAGAGATAATACGAGAAAGAATAGAGGCTAAACGACAAGTGAGGAGTTTGGTGATCACTTTATTGTTGAAATTGCAAAGACTTATAGGACGGAGCTTAGAAAAGGACGTAGGAGAATCCACCTTAGGAGTGGTCACAATCAAAGTACTAGTCCAGCTTCTAGGCATTTGAAAACCCGAAAAGAAATCTCCAATAGCTCTAAAAAAAATCTTCCTTTATAATATCCCAGCAGCCCTTATAGAATTCCCCAGTGAAACCATCCGGTCCAGCAGCACTTTGACCATCCATAGAGAAAATAACCTCTCGAATTTTAGCCATGGAAGGCATGTTCAAAAGCATCAGATTATCATCCTCATTAATAAGCCGAGGTATAAGAAAAGCAAATTCATCAGAGGGGTTATCAAGCTGACCTTGTAATTGGTCAGAGTAGAAAACAATTGCTTCTTCTTTGATTTCATTTTGATCCATGAGCCAAACTCCCTGTCTATTTTTAATACTGTGAATGAACAGTTTTTGCCTCTTCTTCTTGACCTTTGCTTGAAAGAATTTCGTATTCTTATCCCCCTCTTTTAACCAGCGCAAATGAGCTTTTTGAGCCCATAATTCCTCTTCAATTCACAGCTTAGATAAAAGGTGAGCTTGGGCAAGGTTAAGAGCAGCCCTAGACTCCTCAGTGTTACTTTGTTGATGTTGTACTTCTCTCAAAAGAACCTCATCTTCTGCATTCTTTATTTGCTGCTCAATCCTACCATAAACTTGCTTATTCCACATAGAAATGCATTTTTTCAATCTCCCCAATTTCTTTGCAAAACAGACCATGGGTCTACCCTCCATAGGAATGTTTCATGACCCTTTAACAAGGTCAGCAAAACCAGGGTGTTTGAGCCAAACATTTAAAAAATGAAAAGATCCTCTATTTGCTTCAGCTTCAATTTTAATGTGAATAATTAAAGGAGCATGGTCAGAGCATAACCGAGAGGCATGGATAACTTTGGTGAGCTGGAATACATGCAGCCACCTTTCATTATAACAAGCCCTGTCAATACGTTGATAAATGACCCTTCTTCCCCTTCTCTTATTGGACCAAGTAGCCATATTACCTTCATAACCAGCATCCATAAGATTTGAATATTGAAGCATGTCCGAGTTTCCATATTGTTAATAGGCCTGCCCCCAATCTATTCTGTTTGATCTAACACAAAATTGAAATCCCCAACTACCATCCAAGGTTTATCAACCTCACTAATAGCCATCAAATCCTCCCAATTCTTGCTAATCTGTTACAACTAGCATGAACAAAGGTAATCCAAACTGATTCATTCCATAAAGGGTGAGAGAATTCCAAAGTTAAGGCTTGAGAAGAATATCGAATAACAGCCCCTTGAAAACCATGTTTCCAAAGGACCCAAATTCTGTTCGAACAATTAACCACACCACCTTCACAACCCAATTTATGAATAAAAGAAGCCATACAATCTGCATTGATTTTCGGCTCATAAATAGAAAACAATGAGGCTGAATGAGAGCGAAATTAACGTTTAATTCTTCTCACTGTGGCACTATTAGCAATACCACGTGCATTGACAGTCTGGACTGTATTAGCCTAACTTTTTTTTAAGCAAATTCTCTCTCTAGGGTTTCTTCTACCTAGGGTTTCCTAGGTTTTTGATCACCGGCAGCCCTCCATGGCTACGACGGCTGATTTCCCCCCTCCCCCCTTGCAGCCTTCGAAGCCTGGCCCAAACCCTAATCTTCAATCAGCATCTATCATCCCCGACAACTCTAACCAGCCAATTGGAAACCCTAATATCCTAGCGCCGTCCTTGCATGGTGCGAACCCTAATCCATCTATAAACCAGAATCCGCTACAACCAAACCCTACAACCAACAAATCCTTTGCATCCTTGGTCTCACAACCACGTACGCTTCCTATCCAAGATATCCCTCTCCTCCCAGCTGCTACTCATAAGGGCATTCCATCCTTAAAACTTTCTAAAGAGGCGATTGATGCTTTTGGTCGCCCCTTTTCTTGGACCCTTGTGGGAAAATTCACCAATGGCCGACCTACCATGGAGGCTGCTAGAATTGCCTTCACACAGTTCCAATTAAAAGGTGACTATAAACTAGGTCATCTTGATACTCGACATATGCTGATCCAATTGACCAACGAGGAGGACTTCCAACGACTATGGACCAGAGAGATATGGTATGTTCATCGCTTTCTAATGCGAACTTCAGTTTAGACACCTTCTTGGCAGCCCCAAACGGATTCTCCCATTGTCCCTGTATGGGTTAGTTTACCAGGGCTCCCTGTGCACTTATTTAATAAGATATTCCTATTTTCCTTGGCTAGAATTTTTGGCAAACCCATGCCTATTGATAAAGCCACTGCAGAATTATCCCGTCCAAGTGTAGCTAAAGTTCTTGTGCAAGTTGATCTTCGTAAAAGGTTACCCGAGAAGATACATATTGATTGTGGTGACCGCATGCCGAGTTTTTTCCAAGCTATAGAATTTGATAACCTACCAATGTACTGTAGTCATTGTTCATTGCTGGGTCATGATGAATTCAATTGCCGAATTTTAAATTCTGAATATAAGAAAAGCAATGTAAACACTGCTTCACAGAAGGTTGATGATGGAAAGGAAGTTGCTGGCTCCAAAGAGATTAAACATAATAAAGGTGATGATAAGAAGGATGAGACTACTCGTGAGATATGGAAAAAGAAAGATGATGGCCAGAAAAAAAGTGATCATATAGGCAGCAGCAAGGGTTTGCCAACTGGTACAATTGATCTTACAAACAAGGAGTTGAATAATAATGGAACCAAGACAGTTATGGTTGCTAGAAGGGGTGTTGTTTTGCCTCAATTTGTTAATGATGCTTTATCAAAGACTCTGAAGGCTATAAAGACTAAGGCTGGATCTATGCCTTCACAAAATGATAAGGATGATATTTTGATTCCAGAATTTCAAGATCCCTATAAACTATGGACGCCTTTGAGAGACGATTCTGCAATGAGAGCTAAACCTTCTTCCCATGAAAAAATGAGTGCTTTTAGCTCACTTAACCTTTCTCCTAGAGCCCCTCAAGTGACTTCTTTGAATCAAGTTATGGAACTGCAGTTGGACTTCAAAGAGAAATTTTCTGCTATGAATGATCAAGATGATGATGGTTTTACTACAGTCACTCACA
Organism: Campanula takesimana; assembly: GCA_026119855.1. Taxonomy (NCBI): domain Eukaryota; kingdom Viridiplantae; phylum Streptophyta; class Magnoliopsida; order Asterales; family Campanulaceae; genus Campanula; species Campanula takesimana. Next base: position 900,397 of record JAOWBW010000153.1, read on the forward strand.
AAAGGAAAAAGGGTAGGGAGAAATCCCCCTCAATGTGAGTCTCCCGTTTATTAATTTTCCTCATTTACTTCTTTCTCTTGTTGGTTTTAATGGTTAGTCTTATAAGCTGGAATGCTCGTGGCATTGCTAATGGTGCCACTGTCCATAGAATTAAACGTTTATTTCGCCTTTATGGAGTTTCTTTGATTGCTCTTTATGAACCGAAAGTTGCAAGTACCTCCTTGGATCAGTTCATTCGTAAAGTGGGCTTTGAAAATGGCTTGTCTAATGCTAGTAATAGAGTTTGGGTTGTTTGGAAACATGGTCTTCAAGCTACAATTATTCACGATTCTTCTCAAGCTCTTACTCTGCAAGTGTCTCAACCTTTATGGGCCGAGGCAGTTTGGGTTTCTTTTGTTCATGCAAGCTGTAATAGATTGACTCAGATTTCTCTTTGGGAAGATTTAATGGCCATTAGTGATGTGGATTTTCCTTGGATGGCTATTGGGGACTTTAATTGTGTTTTGGATCAATCTGAGAAAATAGGTGGTAGACCTATTAATGATATGGTTGCTACAGAGTTCTCAGACATGATCCAATATTGTAATCTAATGGATGCTGGTTATGAGGGTAATGTGGCTACTTGGTATAATAAACGAAGGGGGAGAAGAACTATTTATCAGCGGCTAGATAGAGAAATGTATAATGATAAATGGCTTAATATGTTTTCGTTCACTCGGGTCACTCATTTATCCAGATTATGCTCAGATCATGCTCCTCTTCTTGTGAACGTTATAATTGAAGGAGAAGTAAAGAAAAGCTCTTTTCGTTTTCTTAATATATGGTTGAAGCATCATTCTTTTTCCAAGCTTATTCAAGACTCTTGGGCTGTCCCAATGGATGGGAGGCCAATGGTTTCTTTTGCCAAAAAGATGGGGCGGCTTAGGAAATGTATTTCTGATTGGAATAAACAGGTCTATGGTCGAGTGGAGCAAAAAATTAAGAATGCTGAAGATGAAGTCTTATATAGAGAAATTCAGCATCAAAACATAGGCAATGATGAATCTAGGGCTGCTTTGGGTCTTGCTCAGGCTCATCTACTCCAAATGATGATGGGCCCAAAAAGCAAATCTGCATTGGTTAAAGGCAGGAGATCGAAATACAAAATTTTTCCATGCAACGGTTAAAAAGAAAAGACAAAGGCTCTTCATTCATAGAATTAAAAATAGACAAGGGGTTTGGCTTACGGATCAAATTGACATCAAAGAAGAGGCTGTTAATTTTTATTCTGATCAATTACTAGGTCAGATTCATAACCCTTCGGATGACTTCTCATTCCTCGACTGATCACTAATGAAGATAACACCATTCTTACTAGCGTCCCTACCATGGCTGAAATTCGGGAAGTGGTGTTTAGTATGAATGGGCAAAGTGCAGCAGGTCCTGATGGTTTCACGGGGGAATTCTACAAAGGTTGTTGGGACATCATTAAAGATGATTTGTTCCGTGCAGTTGGAGATTTCTTCTCGGGTTTTCAAATGCCTAGAAGTTGGACTAGCACCTTGATTGTGACTATTCCAAAGGTTGACGCGCCTTCCTCCTTTGCGGATCTAAGACCTATTAGCCTTTGTAACTTTTGTAATAAAGTTATCAATAAGCTTCTTACTTGTCGTCTTGCTCCTGTTCTCCCCAACAGAGTGGCTTTGTCAAAGGTAGAGTCATTCATGAAAATGTTCTTCTAGCACAAGAAATTCTGCAATCCATTAACAAGAAGGTTCGGGGTTCAAATGCGGCGCTTAAGCTCGATATGGCAAAAGCTTATGATCGGTTATCTTGGTTTGGGCTTGTGAAAGTTATGAGATTATTTGGCTTCAATGAGATATGGATTGATATGATATTTCGATGTATTTCTAATAGCTGGTTTTCGGTGCTTGTCAACGGGGAGAGCTGTGGTTTTTTTCATTCTTCTAGGGGTTTAAGGCAAGGGGACCCTTTATCTCCTTACTTATTCATTATTGCAGCGGAAATGATGAGTCGAGGGCTAAATCATCTTCATACGGTTTTTCCCCAATACAGGTATCGTATTCATATTAATACTCCTTTGGTATCTCATTTGGCGTATGCGGATGATGTGATTATCTTTTGCAATGGTTCTAAAAACTCTCTTGAAAGTCATATGAAATATTTGGAATGGTATCAACAATTTTCGGGGCAGCTTGTTAACATTCAAAAGTCTGGTTTCATTACGGGTAAAAATAGAGACCGAGATGATTTAGTGGCTGCTATTACGGGTTTTGTGAAACAAGATATCCCTCTAACCTATCTTGGTTGCCCTTTGTATACGGGACGGAAGAACATCAGCCTATTTTCTCCTTTGATTCGAAAGATGGAAAATAGACTAGCTTCTTGGAAAGGTAAACTGTTATCTTATAGAGCAAAGTTAACCCTCATTCAATCTTGTATTTCTGTAATTCCTTTATATTACTTGGCTCTAATTGATCCACCTAAAGGTGTTATTCATGCTATGGAGAAGATCATTGTTCGCTTCTTTTGGAGTAATAGTGATGGAGATAAGAAATATCATTGGCTCTCTTGGAATAAAATGAGCTGGCCTATTGATGAGGGTGGTTTGGGTATCCGAAAGTTCGAAGATATTGCTTTAGCTTTTTCTATGAAGCTGTGGTGGCGGTTGAGAACCGTGGATTCTTTGTGGAGTAAGCTTATACTTGCTAAATATTGTTAGGAAACTCATCCCATGGATGCAACCCTTACGTCCTTTTCTTCTCATGTATGGAAAAGGATGATTGTTGCTAAGCCTTGGGTGGAAGAGAGGCTAGCTTGACGTGTGGGTAGAGGTCAGATTTCTATGCATGAACATTGGCTTGAGGGGCCCATGGGTTCTATTCCTTTTGAGCATACAGAAATTTTCTCCTTGTTTGCCAATGGGCTGCCCCGAGATGAGTACATTCGCAATGTTTATGGTCCCCATCTTCTTTCTTTAATTCATTCTCATTCTATTAATATCTTTTAGGCCCCGGATACCCCTATATGGTGACCGTCCACTTCTGGAAAATTCTCGGTGAACTCAGCTTGGAAAGAGTGTAAATCAAGTAAGGCTCGGTCTCCCCTCGTTGCCTATTGCTGGAGTAAGTATATTCCAAAAAAAATCTGTTTTTCTTTGGAGTCTTGCATGAGGGTTTACCTACGGATGATATGGTTCAGCGGCGAGGTATTATTTTGGTGTCTAAATGTGATTGTTGTGTAGCCCCTTGCCAAGAATCTGTTTCTCATATTCTTCTCTGTGGTGACATCGCTATGGCTGTTTGGGTGCATTTCAGCTCGTTATGCGGCGTACGGTTGTTTATCGGCAGTCTTCGCCAAGCTCTTATGGGCTGGTGGATGGTTGTTGCTATGCCTACATCATCTGCCTCTCATTGGTTAACTCGTATTCTTCCAGCCATTATTTCTTGGGAGCTATGGCTTGCTCGAAACAAACGTAGATTTGATGGAGTTGGCATGAATTCTGGTTGCATCATTAATAAAGTCCGAGAGCAGATTCATCTTATTGCATCATCCTTTTCTCTGACTTTCCCATGGTCTTATGATGAAGAGCACATCCTTTCCACCTTTCGGCTATGCATTAAGCCTTATGCTGCTCCAAAAATCAGATTGGTCTCTTGGGAATCTCCTAGTGATGGTTTTATCAAGATTAATACGGATGGGGTTTCTAGAGGCAATCCGGGCATTGCTGCAGGAGGAGGTATTTTTCGGGATTCAAATGGGGACTTTCTATATGAGTAAACTACAAAATGGACCCGCGTACTATTGCCCCAACATCACTTTGACCTGCGTACTATCAACTCAGTAAATGTACCTTGCGTACTATAGTTTTATTTTCAATTTCCCCATGATTTGTAACGTCAGTTAAAAAGTTAACGACGCTATTAATAAGTTAACGAAAAGTTAGATTCAAAATTTTAAAATTGACCCTAAAGTTTAAAATAAACTCCCCTTTATTATCATCTTCTTCCTCCCTTCCATCTTCATACCCCCGCTCTCACCAGCCATGTGCCGTCCCACCTCCACCCATCCACCACCAACAAAATCCACCCACCACCAACATAAAACACTAATTGATATCATTCGAGAAAATAACAAGTAAAAGTTATATCTACTTAACACCAATTTACATTAACATATTTATATAAAAGAAAAAAAAAACAAATCTGGGTCATCAATATCATCATAAAAAAAAAAAAAAGAACAAACAAACTAATTGGAGCCCAGCAAATAAGATGCATAACATTCTCTGCCTTTTCCATCTCTCTTAGCATCTGCCGCCTCAAATCATTGTTGTTGCTAACATTTCTTGCCTGCTCTCTCATGTCGGAAACCCGCCTGACATTGCCGGAATTATCAGATTCCGATGTGGGTTTCACCTTGGTTCTCCCTCTTTGAATTCAAGCCATCTTTTGTTCCTTGAACTGCCCTCAGACAAACTCTACTTATATGCCGCAAACTCATCCCTTAGTCTCCCTTCCAAGTTTGTGTTCTGTGAATGAAGTTTGACAAGGGGTTTTTCATCAATATCATCAAACTCATTCTTCTAAATCAAAAATGTGGGTGTTGACGGGCTGGGGAAAAAAGATAATCAACTATTTCAAGCCCCAATTTGTGCCCTAACACTAACCTCCGATCTCTCTGCCATCTCAAAATCTCTCTTCTTCCCCAAATTCACCCAATTCGAACCCTAGACTCCTTCTCCATATTAAACATGTGAGCTCTCCCGGACTATGCCACTATTGGGGATGAAATCAAACCATCATCCACCCTCACGCTCCAGTTCCACTGGCGATTCACGAAACGAAACACATCCATGGAGCGAAGTTCGATGGCAGGAGGACTGGGACAAAGATGGGGTAGAATTCATCAAGAAGCCGCTCCATATTCATTAAGAAGAACACCAAACCTAGTATTCCGTCAATGGCGAACGCCGAATCTGGAACTAAGGGAGATCTCGTCTGATCCGCTCCCTATTCTTTTTTTCCTTTCCTGGATTTATTTGTTTATTAGTGGTATACTTTGTTTAAAATATTTATAATTATATGAGTTGTATTTAAATAATTAATTTTTAGTGTTTTGCTTTATCATCGATATAATTTTAGAATATGAGTAATAAATAGAAAAAAATATTACCAAAATATACGTATTTTGTATGTAAGTGAGATTTTTGGTTAGTTTTCTAACCTTCATTAGATTCAGGGGGTAAAGTAGGATAAGGGGGATTTATTTTGAAATTTGGGGTCAGTTTTAAAATTTTGAATCTAACTTTTCTTTAATTTATTAACAGCCAGTTAACTTTTTAACCGACATTAGAAGTTTCGGGGAAATTGATAATAAAATTATAGTACGCAAGGTACATTTACTGAGTTGATAGTACGCAGGTCAAAGTGATGTTGGGGCAATAGTACGCGGGTCTATTTTGTGGTTTACTCCTTTCTATATGCTTTTGCTAACTATTATGGAGAAGAATCTAACATGATGGCTGAAGCGTTGGCTGCTCGGGTTGCTCTTCATAGGGCTTATCATAGATGTTATCATCACATTTGTCTTGAGGTTGATTCTCAAACCCTTATGCGCATTATTATTTGGGAGTAGCACATTCCTTGGTCTATATGATAATATAACTCTTTATATTTTACAAGGAGTTTACCAAATTAATACAAAGACCGAGGCATACATATGGCCCTAATACAACTCATGTATTTACTAACTTCTACAATAACATATTTTATTGACCTTAAAGTACTACCCAAATGTGGCCCCTTCTATCCTCACTTGATGTGTTTGTCTTCTATAGCTAGACACGTCCTGTTTCAATATTGAAACAAATAAGAGTGAGTATAACACAGTAAGAAATTCTTACATCATATATTATGCGGAAACATTTAAGTATAGAAAACTATACAACAATTTGTAACATGACAGTGTATATATTGAATAAGAGAAATGTGAAACTCATATATAATAAGCAGTACCACCATTGTAGTCACATCCACTTCCTCATCCAATTTTCTGTCAACACAAAACACAACGCCTACCTCTTTTCGGACAAATATATATATATCCAACTCGATTATTATCAATATACCATCATATCCATATATAGTGAATCCCACATTGGATTCATGTTCGGTATTCATTCCATACACATATAGTGAATCCCACATTGGATTCGTGTTCGGTATTTATATTCGTACCCATATAGTGAATCCCACATTGGATTCGTGTTCGGTATTCATATTCGTATATATATATATATAGATATAATATCTCCCGATGTTGCTAGGAGTATAACTCGTTTGATGGAGTAGGTTCCATCAATTTACGTAATATATAGTGAATCCCACATTGGATTCGTGTACATACTCATTTCCCGTGTGTATATATATATATATATATATATATATATATATATATATATATATATATATATATATATATATATATATATATATATATAGTAACATACACATATATATACTTTATCTCTTAACCTTGTTAAGAATACACACTAATCCATCTATTATCATTAATTATCACTCAATATCACTTTTCTTTCAAGGTAAAACATATAACTATAACAATTCAATGCCCGTTTACATGTACCATCATCTACCCATAACTAAATCAAATTTCTTTCCAAAGAGTAACCATAAATGAGTACTCAATCAAGCCATAACCCAAATCAATAATTTCCATAACTCTTATTGTCAATTCACATAGATTTGACTAAGTAATATCGTAACTATGTAAATATTTACACTATGCTTGTACCCGTAGGTACAACCCATCAATTTCCTAATTTCATACTTTCTCATGATCCATTTTATACTCAAAGCTTCATCATACAATATCATGTTTATGGTATTTCCTAACAAACTATTAACACTCATATGACTCCTAGGAATTCAACCCATTAAAGTCACAATCACAACACTTAAAATGTAAGAATTTCAAGTATAACAGGAAAAACAAGTGTAAGATGGATTTTTTTACCTCAAACGCTTAACTCCGATCTCTTAGACTCTCAAATTCTTTAATCTCTTTTTAATAGCCAAACACCCACCAAGAATATTATCTATACATAAAGAACACGCAAGGAAGTTTAAGTCCATAACACCACAAAGTCAATCACGTTAACATCTTACTATACCAACTCAAACACCACATCCATGAGACATGAAATCTGGAAATAAATAATAAGATTCTGGTTTTGGAAGTAAGTCCATTAAAGCCAAACGCAAGGCCCGTCTTAAAAATCAAAAGAACCCTTTAATGACTCAGTCATATCTCTTCTTTATCCTCTATTTTTTCCTTTTTGTTGTTTCTTTAAAATTAACCAAATTACAAATATGCCCTTATTATTAATATACTCCCTCTGTCCCTAAATGAGTGTCCAAATTTTATTTTAAGGGACACTGAAAATCTTAACTTTTTGAACAATTTGGTAACAACGATTCATATAAAATCTTGTAATCTCCTTTCCAAACCTTTAGTTTTGCACGTATAAAGAAACAGGTGAAAAAAATTTCGAAAAAAAAAACGTTTAGGGAGAAAGTTATGTTAAAAAAAGACACTCATTTAGGGACAAAGATTTCTTAAAAATGGGCACTCATTTAGGGACAGAGGGAGGGAGTAACATTTATGTCCCCATAGTAAGTCAATCTTTTTATAATTCATCCAATTACAATACCAATATCCCAGTAATGACGGAATAATCAAGTTTTCTATGAGGTATTATGAACATACTATAAGCTATTTTGATCCACATAGTAATTTATTGTACACGCATGAGGACAACCTAATAACACCAATCATTTCATAATCCGTCTAATTAATTTGCTTTTAAAATATCTAAAATAGGTAAAACTAAATTAAGAACCAGAATTTTCATGTTTAAAAAAAAAACAAATGAATCAAGTAATTAACCAGAATGTCACATGCATTTTCAGTTATCTTTTGTTTTTTTTTTTTTTTTTTTTTTTAATAATTTAGTTAAGTGTCGGTGCTTACGCTTTCATAATTTTAAGGCCCGTAAACCACCCTCCTAAATCTATAAACAGGTAAAATCAGGTCTAATCTCAGTCAATAAATTGGTAATTGGCTCCTAAAAAAGTGTACAGAAATAAATACAACACTTTTCAGTTGTCACCAACTACTCCTCTCAACACCTACAAAACCTCCATTTCCATCTATTACCTCCTTAACGCTGAGGTGCAATGGAGTGTTCAAAATTTTTAGTTTTAATAGCATGACGGGTGAGCGAGTATCAGCGTTTACATATTCCCTTTGTTTTACGTTAAAAGCCTAGTATTTTAATTCAGAACATTTCACCTAAAATAATCCACTTTTCATAATTTATTTATAAAAAATATGATTTTCTCTTAAAGCATACTCTCTCCGTTCCACTCGAATTAGGACAAATTTCTATTTTGGGTGTCCCATTCGAATTAGGACAACCCAAAAATTGAAGTGTTTTCTTTTATGGGACCCACATTCACACTCACAACAACTTTCCACTCATTATTCTCTACCCTACTTTCTCTCTCTCTTACTTTACTTTTCATACTCACAACACCTACTCCACTAATACTTTTTCCTTAATCCTCGTGCCCAACCCAAAAATCTAAATTCGGGTGGGACGGAGGGAGTATTATAGAAAATATTATAAGAGAAACAAATACACAAAAATATATTTTCTGCCAACAAAATGCATACTAAGTTTCAATTAAGGGACATTTTAAAAGTAGCTACTTTTTATATTAGAGGTGGTCTCCCATGAGAACAAGGGGATCCGTCTCATACATGAGACGGGTCGACCCATGACCCATGGGGCATGACCCGCCACGTGGCAGCCTACCAGAGGTCCAAATTTTTTTATTTTTTTTTGGTTTTTTTTTGAGTTTTTATATTATTTTTTTGGCTTTTCAGCCGTTCACCAAAAGTAATAGTTACCATAACTTAATGTAATGACTGTATACATATAAAGTAACATTGTTCATAAGTAAATGTAAGGTGGTCTCCCATGAGAACAAGGGGATCCGTCTCATGCATGAGACGGGTCGACCCATGACCCATGGGGCATGACTCGCCACGTGGCAGCCTCTCAGAGGTCCAATTTTTTTTATTTATTTATTTTTTGTTTTTTTTTTGAGTTTTTATATTATTTTTTCGGCTTTTCAGCCGTTCACCAAAAGTAATAGTTACCATAACATAATGTAATGACTGTATACATATAAAGTAACATTGTTCATAAGTAAACGTAACACCTGTTTTACAAAAACAAAAGCAAGTTTTACCCATTTTTTCAAATGTAATACTAACTATAATTACATGTAACCCAAACAATATCTAAATGTAATTATCATTTATACTGAAATGTAATAATGCTTTTGAATAAATGTAAAGTATTGTGTATTTTGATTTAATTTTTTGAAAGAAAGTAACATTTGAAAAGTAACAACTCATATATGAATGTAATTGTTGGTACAAGTAAATGTAACACTTTAATAAAAGAAATTATAACATATTTCTATAGATAATGTAGTACTTTTACATGTAACACTAATCAAGTGTTTTTAGCTCTAAAAATGTAAATGGTTGAATTATTACTTTTTCTATACATATGTGTTACAATTATGTATAAACATTATTAAATATAAGTAACACATTAGTTACATTTTAGTTGTAATAAGTATTACTTTTGGCAAATGAAGAAAACATAGAAAAAAACATTGTTACTTTTCTGTATATATGTATTACTTTTATGTATACAAACTGTTACTTTATATGAATACAGTCATTACATTAAGTTATAGTCACTATTACTTTTGACAAACCGAAAAAAACCAAAAAAAAATATATAAAACTTAAAAAAAAAACCAAAAAAAAAAAAAAAAAAAAAAATTGGGCCTATGAGAGGCTGCCACGTGGCAGGTTCGACCCTTGGGTCCTGGAGCCGGTTCGTGGGTCGGGCGGGCGGGTCAAAAACCGACCCGTCTCATGGATGAGACGGGTATGGCAATCCGCACATGAGTATTTTTGATTTAATTTTTTGAAAGAATGTAAAATATTGTGTATTTTGATTTAATTTTTTCAAATGTAATACTAACTATAATTACATGTAACCCAAACAATATCTAAATGTAATTATCATTTATACTGAAATGTAATAATGCCTTTGAACAAATGTAAAATATTGTGTATTTTGATTTAATTTCTTGAAAGAAAGGAACATTTGAAAAGTAACAACTCATATATTAATGTAATTGTTTGTACAAGTAAATGTAACACTTTAATAAAAGAAATTATAACATATTTCTATAGATAATGTAATACTTTTACATGTAACACTAATCAAGTGTTTTTAGCTCTAAAAATGTAAATGGTTGAATTATTACTTTTTCTATACATATGTGTTACAATTATGTATAAACATTGTTAAATATAAGTAACACGTTCGTTACATTTAAGTTGTAATAAGTATTACTTTTGGCAAACAAAGAAAACATAGAAAAAAAAACACTGTTACTTTTCTGTATATATGTATTACTTTTATGTATACAAACTGTTACTTTATATGAATACAGTCATTACATTAAGTTATAGTAACTATTACTTTTGACAAACCGAAAAAAAAAAAAAAAAAAAATTGGCCTATGAGAGTCTGCCACGTGGCAGGTTCGACCCTTGGGTCCTGGAGCCGGTTCGTGGGTCGGGCGGGCGGGTCAAAAACCGACCCGCCTCATGGATGAGACGGGTATGGCAATCCGCACATGAGTTTTAGTCTTTATATTAAAGTATAAGGATGTATAAATATTATATAAGGACGTTCCTTAAAAATTATTTCCTCAGTTTCATAAAATCACAATTTACTTTTAAGAACGGGAATTAAAAAAAAAAAACTTATATATATATATATATATATATATATATATATATATATATATATATATATATATTAAAGTTGGTGAGGAGGATTATGGTGTTGACATGTGGACAAAATAAAGAGAAAGCTTGCATTTGGTGATGCCACATCAAACATACCCTCATAATTGTGTGACTTTTCAATTTCTTTTTCTTAGCTAATAGTATTAGCTAATAGTATTAGCTAATAATATTAGTCACTATATAGGGTAACTATTATAGTTAACTACTATAGTAACTATTACTAATAACAGTAATAGTAACTATAATAGTTAACTATTACAATTATTTGTAATAGTTAACTATTATCGTAACTAAGTTAACTATTATAGTAATTATTACTATTATTAGTAATAGTTAACTATAGTGATTAACTTATATAGTAAATAATATTACTAGCTAATACTATTAAGCAAATAATAGTTAACTATTAATAGTTAATCATTATTATAGTTAATATTTATATTAACTATTTTAGTTAATTATTAAATAAACTAAAAATTATTATTAATATTATTAGTTAATCATACTATATATATTAATTATTATTCTTAATAGTTTTATTAGTTAATCATAATAGTTAGTATATAAATTAATTATTATTAGTAGTATTAGTTAATCATTATACAATATATGTTAATATTTACTATTAATAGTACTCACTCCGTCCGAGAGTAAGAGTCCTACTTTCTATTTTGGTATATCCAAGAGTAAGAGTCTCTTTAAAAAAAATGACAAATGATGGGAAAGAATGAATTGTGTTTTTGACAATTTTGTGTTTCTAATGCTTTTATAATTACAAAAAGACCAAAATTACTAACTTACATTTTGTGCACTTGCACAATAAATAGTGATTTGGACATCTATGCTCTTAATCCATTTGCAATGTTTACCAATTTTCTATTGTTTTTCTAATAAATGTGCACAAGTAAGGTATGACTCTAACTTTAGGACGGAGGGAGTATTAATTAATCATAATAGTTACTATATATGTTAATTATTACTATTAATATTATTAGTTAATAAAATTATTATTTTACTAATATGATTAGATGTACATTATAGACTTTTATATTTGTTAATCATAATATGAATATATAATATAAAATCATTCATTGGACAATAGCTAATATTATTAAGTCAATCATCTATAAAATTAAAGTTAATTTATAACAATAATAAATCACCTTTATATTCAAATTTCAATTATCATAATAAATACAAATTATGTACAACAAAAACTAAATTTTGGTAGCATAATTCTCTTAAATTTGTAAGCGAACGTTTTAATTCATATACAATATAATTATATTAAAAAAATATTATGTTATTTTATTAAATAAAAACATAAAAAAATAAAAAAAATGGCAAATTACTTTCCCGTGCAAAGCACAGGTTACCCACTAGTAATTGGAAAACTATGTGTTGTGAGCAGTGTTCTAAAAGACGCTAGGCGGCCGCTAGGCGGCGGAGCAGCGCCTAGCGCCTAGGCGGGGCGGAGGCGGGTCCTAGGCGGGGCCGAGAAATTATCGCATTTTTAATATTTTTTATAAATCTATAAATATAGTATGTAGTTATTCAAACAATAATGCCACTTATTTTTATTATTTGTTAAAAAATATTAAATATATTTTAATTTTAACAAAAAATGAATTATTACTAAAAGTATTATATGATTTTTAATTTATATTTTTACAAAAATATAACCGTTTCTAAAAAAAAAATATCTAACTAAATTTATTCCATCATTCACAAGATAAACTAAAGTTAAGTTGAATTTATTATCCTTTCTAAATTTGAAATGGGGAAATCAAAATTGAAATGGGGGAAGAGAGAGAGTGCAAAGAGTTATCCCACATTCCCACAAAGGCACAAACACAGCTAAGCACATGATTTCTACAAAAAAAAAAAAAAAAAAGAGGATGAAACCCCCACGTTCACACTTCACAGTTCACATATACACATCAATAAAACCATTTGTATTCTCGCTCTCTCTCTTCCACCATTTCAAATTCACATAGAAAAAAAAACCTAACCCTACTTTTTCTCTCTCTCTCTTTCCGCTCTTCCTCTTGCACCGTCTCCACTTTCCTGCCGGCATCTGCATCTCGTATCACCGATACCGCCAGTTTAAGCTACAAGCCCTCACGCCGCCGTCGACGCCTCCGCCATCTCCCTTTTCTTCTCCGCCACCAATTTTTCTGCTCCTCCCATCCGCCTAGGTCCGACTAGGTCCGACTAATCGGAGCAAATCGCCTTATCGGCGCCCAATCCGCCTAAACCGCCCAGCCGCCCAGCTCCGCCTAGCACGCCCAGCGCCTAACTGGACCGATTTGGTGAAAATCGCGGCGGCCACACCCCGACTAGCGCCTAGGCGCCCGTCTTTTAGAACACTGGTTGTGAGTGTGAAGGAGAGTGAAAGTGAGGTTAAAATAGTAAGTGGTGAGTACAACATGTGAGTCCCATTAATAAAAAAGTATTATTTATTTTATTTTTTGAGAAAGTTTTAATTTCTGATGAGACGCCCAAAATGACAAAATGTATACTTTGTAATCCGACAGAGGGTGTTGGGTATGCTTATTATTTAACCCTCCTATATATGTTAGAATTGATTGATACCATCACCTAAGTTTATTTTAAGGACTTTAGGACCCTATGTAGAAGTTTTGTAACTTCAATTTTAGCTAAGTCCTCTCTATAGACTAGGCTTAATGTTTAGGGCTGAAGCTTTGGATTTGAGGTCTCATGAGCATATGTCTAAGTGTGATGCGCATGACCTTCATGCGCAGCACCATCTACGTATACCCATGCACATGATTTTCATGCGCAGCGCAGATATACCTTAGTCAAATCTCTTATTTCCTGACCTCACCTTTGTATAGCTTGGAAAGCGTTAGGTAAAGCTACGCTTTTTGGTATGAGTCAAAGTGCTGATGTGGACAATCGACAACGTGCTCACTCAGCATACACGTGGATGGAGAGACGCGCCTCAGTTTGAAAATTCAAATTGAAGACAGCTGTCACCCTTCTAGAAGATATCTGAAAGCTGTCAACTTGCTATCTCCAACGGCTATAAAGGACAACTGCGCGCCAATCACATTATGACAGCGCATCATCCTTGTCCTGCTCCCCAACGGCTAGTTTTTGGAGCTCAGCTATAAATAGCATGCTCATCCTCATTTTCCAAGTTGCTTGTGAACCGCTTGAGTTTTTGCTTCCAAAGAGAAAGTTTGAAGATTGCTTGCTCATTTCTAGAATTCCCAAGAACAACCTTCATACATTCATACTCAATCTAAGCCCAGATCTTATAAGCCTTTGTAACACCAGAATCTTGTGCTTTCCATCTCATAGATTCAAAGAGCCCAGATTTCTGATACACACACACACCTCTTGAAGTTTCGATCTCATCGATCTTACTTCTAGAGATACACCGGTTATTGTCTAGGATTTGTTCTTTCATAGATTATAGATCTTTAAGTTAGTTTGTTCTAAATCGTTGTAACTTGTAACTCATAAGATCTCCTTTAGAAATCCAAGACTAACCATCTTGGTAGAGGACGTAAATCTTTTCCCGATCGAACCTCTCCAAATAGCTTGTCTTTATATATTCTGCTTTGCATTCTACATTTGAGCTTTACTAATATATTTCTTTGTTTGATCTTTATAGACTGTATTGCTTTGATAGAATTGTGTTTGTGTGCGTTTTGCCTTAGTCTCATTTTGCGCCACTCTTTAGCCTAAATCTTAGTGCGTGCGTATTTATACTTCTGCGCATATCCCTGCGCATAAGTGATTGCTTTAAACTTCCGCTGTGCATTTCACACTCTTGCTGCACGCTATACTTAGCCAAATTAAGAGTCGTTCGCATTTGCCATTGTTTTGCAAAAGGGTTTGAAAAGAATTTTAAAACGCTATTCACCCCCCCCCCCCCTCTAGCATTTTTCATACCCTTGTTGCCCTTCTGGGCCAACAAGTGGTATCAGAGAAAACACCTTTATAAAACACTTTTGTTTTTCAAGCTTAACAGCTTGGGTGCCGATTCTAAATGGCAAACTCAAAACCTTCGGCAACTGCTAACTACACACATGTTCCAGTCTTTGATGAAGATCACTTTGACGTGTGGAAATTCAGCATCTTAACTCATCTCACCTCAATTGATGAAAGACTTCATGACACCGTGGTTTATGGACCTTATATTCCGATGAAGGCGAATCCAAATCCACGCACCAACGCTGCTCAACCTACAGTTCTGAAACCGAAAGAAGAATGGACTGAGGAAGAAACAAGAAGAGTTGCAAATGATGGGAAAGCTAGAAACATTCTCCTAAGCACCCTAAGCACGGCTGTGAAACAACAAGTCATGCATTGTGCTACTGCCAATGAGCTATGGGATGCCATTGAAGAGCATATAGAAGGAGATACCGTTTGCAAGGAGAACAAGAGATACGAAGTACAAAAGAGATTCAACAATTTCTCTCAACTCCCCGAAGAAACCTTAAGACAAACTTATGAACGCTTTTGTGAAATTATCAATCTATGTATTTCAGTTGGCATGAAGTTTTCAAACAAATATTTGAATATCAATTTTCTCAAAGCTTTTGGATCAAGATACCTACATAAATCTAGCGCTCTTGAAGACGCTGGAACTTTGGATGATTGGACTCTAAGGAACCTTTATGCTAATCTTAAAGTTTATGAGCTCAAACTTCAGCGAATTAGTGAAACTGAAGGAAAATCAAAATCTGTTGCAATGGTGGTGCATAGAGAGGAAGCCCAACCTCCTGCGCCTGCGCCTATTCAGAAAGAGAAAAGTTCCGATCCCCAAATTTCTACTTCTGAGCTATTGGCCATGGACGATGAAGACTTCGCTTTATTTGTGAAGAGATTCCAGAAGTTCAGAAAATTCACCAAGCCCGGCTCAACCAGCAAATATCAAGGATCTACTAGCAGAGCTCCTCCAAAGTTCACGAGGAGCAATGATTCAAAAAGAAAAGAAGACCTTGTTTGTTTTAATTGCAGGAAACCAGGACACTTTGCTTCAAGCTTCCCAATTCCAAAATTTGAATATATGCAGAAGAAGAGCAGCCATACTCCCAAGTTCACACCCAAATTCACTCGTCACAAGGGAATGGTTGCTGAAGAAGAATCACCGGCAAATGAGCAGAACACTTGGATTGAAACAGACTCAGATGAGAGCGATGAAGATTCCGATGATGGACTCGTTTGTTTGGTGGCAAATGATGATGAAGTTGATACTTATGATTCTGATGATGACTACTCCAAAGATGTTCCTGATATGAATACCTTGAATAAACCTATCAAGAAATATGCAAGTTTTCAAGAAGTAAAGAAGAAGAAAGGACCAACCATCAGCGAGCTCGTTGAACAAGGATTTCTCACTCCTGCTCAAAGCGATGGTGGATTGTTATTTTCAAGATGTGATTTGAGTGCTAGAAGCAAGCTCAGAAAGAGTGAATTTGTTAGGCCTCAAGTTGCACCTATTCCTACAATCAATCACGATGAGGACATTGCCAAACAAGAAAAGTTATTCTTAGAAGCCGAAAAGGTAATTAGTAAATTTGGCAAAATGAAGGAAGCTTTAGCACTATCATGTGATGAAATTTCCCAGCTTAAGACCGAGAAATCTCTATTAAAATCTGAACTCACCCTCCTTAAGGAGAAGATAAAGAGCATGACTCCTCTTACTGTTAAAAACACTTTTCTAACAGAACAGAACTCATTACTTAAGGTTCAAAACGATGAATTGGTTGCTCAAATTACTGATCTTAAAAAGATTACAAATGAGTGGTCCAATTCTCGTGTCACTATGGACAATATATTTGAGTCCCAAAAAGTCAGTGGTGATAAAAGTGGCTTGGGATTCTCATCAACTAGTGACAACCTTAAGTGTGATGTCTGTGCTGAAAGAGATAGTGAATTTACACATCGGCAAACTTTTGAAATTCCCAAGGAAAAACACTCTATTTCAATGGGTAAAGGACAGGAAAAAGTCAAAAGACAAACATTCCATTATGTCTACCCAACGAAGAAATTTGGGAAAGCTAAAGGAAAAGATATAGCTAGAGATGAATCAGCTCCTAGCAAAATCATTCTTGAAACTAAGAGCGCTCCTTCTACTAGTGCGCATTATGCGCCTAGGAGCCATGCGCCTCACCGCCATGCGTATCCTAGCCCTATGTGCACTCCTAGAAAAGGCGCTCCAAATTTCAAAAGAAAGATTTTGTTAAGGCTGGCTCATCTGGCCCAAAGAAGAGTGCTATCCCTAAGAAAAGTAAAGAGTTTGTAAAAACTCATATGATTAGTGGCTTTCAACATTGTTCCATTTGTGATTGTTTTGGACACAAGGCCGTGGAATGCCTTTTGAGATTCACTCCCAATGCCAAAGGACGTAAAAATCCCAAGGTCAAGCAAGAGTGGGTCGTCAAAAGTTGCTAACTCTAGGACCCAAAAAGGAATAAAGGGGACCTGCTTTAAATGTCTATATTTCAGGTTCTTTGCTTCATGGTTGGATCATTCTTCCCTACAAGAATCCGATCATGCCAATCGTAGCCTTTATAACTACCCGGTTAAAGGTAGCGTTTGACTATGTCAAACATAATGTTCATCATGTGGAAGACCATGATAATCTCAGATATAAGGATTCAAATGGTATGACTATCATGAGATTTAATTATGACATTTGACCATGACATAAATCTCATAATGGGTTATCTAGTACCTTGTTCTCCAACAAGTACCTACAAGTTTAATCCGCATCCTATGCACCATAATCATCATATGATTATCCATTAAACTCATGCTAGCACTTCATAAGTGCTAGGGATAATGATTATTATTATAAACATGCAAAAGATATAATAATCGAGTTTGTTATCTCTATAACAATGAAGCTATGATATAACGCATATGCCTTTCTCAAGGGCCTATGTGTTGGTAGTGGTGCCCTAGGCACGTTTAATAAACGTTGTAATTGTTATCATTTATTTCATATCAATAAAGAGATGTTTTGATTATTATTGTTGTTCATGTTTACTTATAATAATCTCCGTCCCTAGTACTTGTTAAGCACTAGTATAAAGGCTAAATGATCATAGGATGATCATGTTAGATTTATGGGTACTTGTTTGGAACAAGGTACTGGACATGACCCGCTCTATGAGATTTATGTCATGGTCTATGTCATACATATATCTCATATTAGTTATGTCATTTGAATCCTTAGACATGAAGTTGTTATAGTCTTCCACTTGATGAACATTATGTTTGACATATTCAAACGCTACCTTTAACCGGGAAGTTATAAAGGGTATGATTGGCATAATCGGATTCACGTAGGGAATAATAATAAGCTAAATGAATTTGTCCCTCCTCGGAGAGATGTCAAGCTTGGGCCACTCGTAGGAATGATGTTGATGAAATGTTCGGCCGGACTCAATGGATTGATTGGATCAATAGCATTTGAATTATCAACATATTCGGAATCGAGAAAGTATTGAACAAAAAAAGTTGACTGTTTGACCATGACTTGTGTTCAATGACATCGTGGACAAAGGGATTATGACATATTCTAAGAGGAATGCGAACTTGTATCTAGTTATACTATTTGGGTAGGTATGACGGTTTGCTAGAACCTAATCATATCTTATGGGATCATGTTTGAGCCCATTGCCAACTTAGTATAATCCTAGAGGGTCACACACAATAGAACGAATCTTTAAAAGGACTACATTGGAATTTTGGAAATTCTGGACTTTCTGGGAAGTGGGCGACCGCACATAATGGACTGGGCGCCGCACAATTATCTCAGAAATGTACCAGTTTTGTTTCAGATAGTTGTGCGACCGCACAGAGGGTTTTGGGCGGCCGCACGTACTGTCGGGTGGCAGATTCCTAATTTGATTAGGAACGAATTTTGGACGGATTTTAACACAAGTTTCCTATTTGGAATAGGTCATGCTTGTGTATAAAAGACCAAATTCGGCCAGCACTCAATGCTAATGATTTTGTGAGTCTCAAAGTTTGAGAGAGGGTTTATTTTGTTCCAAGACATTCTTGGTTGAGGAACAAAATAATACACAAAATAAATTCCATATAGTTCTTTTGATTGTGAAAAAGTGTTTCACAATTTGGTCTAGCAACCAAGATCAAAGAAGCTCCTTTGATATTCGTTCGAAGTGTGGATACCGCTAGAGGGTGAAAATCATCATCTTCAAAGTTTTTGTTCAAAGCTTTGTGATCGTGATCAAGTCTTCAAACCTCCACCAAAGACCAAGAGAAATTTTGATAGCCATCAAGGGTTAGTTTATTCCTTTATTCTTATGTTGTATTTGATTAATCGTATGAACGGATCCATGGCTTTGGGTTCAAATTTTAAATGCTAAATTCCGCTGCGCATGTTTGATCGAAACCCAACACTATGGCATTTTATCCAACAGACAGTTATGTCCCTTAATGTGTGGATCATCTGAACAAAGTGCCTTCTCGGATTGACAGTATGGCCCGCAAAGCTCAATGCTCACCCTTCGACAACACCAGGGTTATGTCCCACCGAATAAATCTCAATGACAGTTGATTCTGCAAGAGAAGGAGTATTGAATGTTAGAACCCATGAATCATGATCAGAAGCAAAGCGTCAAATGTTTGATTAACTCTTAATGATAGTTAAGTCCCTAGAGGTTGAAACCTTAGGGCATGAAGTTGTTTCAAAATGGCAATTTGGGACAATATGAGATTCACTCTTTGAAAGCGCCAAGAGATTCACATGCAAAATTCAGGGGCTTGTCTTCCAACATGACTGGGGATTCCATAACCAATACCTAGGGTTGATCCTTGCGAGACACTGGGGCTTCAGCAGCAAGAATGTTGGGGAATGCTATCAGAAAGAACAAATGGGCTTCTTCAGCCAATAACTGGGGCTGACCCAACCATAGCATCTGGAGATATACCGTTGAGTAGTCTTGATCAAATGGGTGTTCAGAATTGACCTTTTGAGTGCTCGCGCTAGGATTTCGGCTCTTCTTCACCATACACATCTCCATATTCCTCATTTTCGCAAAATGCAAAATTCACAATAAAGTACCCAATTCATTTCATTCATGATTCTCCCTCTGTTCATTCATAAACTTTCACCCAATCATTCATAATAAGAAAGTTTGAAATGCAAGCAATGCAGAAGTGTCACAAAAAAAAAAAGAAAAAGAAAAATCAATCGCAAAAAAAAAAAAAATCATCATGCAAAAAGTGAAAATTGACTTTCAACCTTCAAAAGAAAAATGGTTGCAAAATGAAAAAAATAGTGTATTCTTGTCTCAATCTTTCTCTTAATCTCTCAATCTTAAAGATTTCAATCAATGTAGGTGTATCACACTGTTGTTGCACATGAATGACACATTCGAGCACATCAATATCAAGACATATTTTTCTTGCTTGTGAAAATCTATTGCAGGTACACATCATCCATTCTGCCATATCATGGTCCTCATAAGAAGGTTCCTCGTCAATATCAATGCTCACAGAGTTGTGATTTCCCAATGCCCTTTTCGAAGAAAATCTTTTCAAGTTGCTAAACTCGAACTGCGTTAGGTCTGATTCTCGAAAGAGATACGTAGGCAGCTTGAATCTTCATGCACGACCACATACCTGTTAAAATTATATGCAGGTACGCAGTTGGCTCCCCCACAGCAAATCGCATCTTAGCTTCACAAAGAGGTTGCTCATTGCAAGCAATCAAAATCCAGCAGCAATGACAAAACTAAAGATTCGAGCATTGCAACAGCTTGCAGCCTCGCACGCTTAATCCGCCAACAAAATCACTGAGGTTTGCAGTTATCATGTCAAGTCATCTCATCATGGTAAAACATTCCATAACATCTCCATGTTATAATCATTTCATCATGCTACAATCTTCATTCCCATTATCATGTCATAATCATTGTTATGTGTTTATCATGTTGCAATCTCCACCATGCTCTGACCATTGCCATGTCATCTCATGATTCAATGCCATTCACTGAATGCCTTAATCCAAAGATTAATGCCTCGAATTCAAAATGAAAATACACTTGTGCTCAAACAAAGATGATTCAAATTTTATGTGTGCACATGATATCTACCACTGCATGCAAAAGCTAACTTGCAGGTCATAAAACAGCAAGTTTGAATTCATCAAATGCTCAGAAATACTAGAGACTTCAGTCAAAGGCACAATATTTGGGCACGGCATCAATCGCCAATGATCATGATTGTTGAATCTTTTTGGGCCCCCATGAGATACTTGAGACTCATGTCAGAGAGAAAGGGATCTGAACACGGATCCAAATGAAGTTGCAGTACTCAAAGTGATGGTTTACTACGTAGTGAAGCACAAAATCTCATCACACAACAACTCCAAAAGCAAGTAAGACGGACCGTGAGATAATCAAAAACTCTTTTAGGGGTAACTGGGATCCAAAATAAGTTGCAGCACTCAACACAGTGCCAAGGGATCACACAAAGCAATGGCTCACTGCGTAGTGAAGCACAAACATCTCATCGAACAGCAAATAAAAAATGGGAGAATCTGGACACATCTCAGAATGCAGCGTATCCTTGATATACACACATGTTATCTCTCTGCCACTTTTACTCGCAACTATACTGCTTGCCTTGAGAAATGCCATCTCTTGGCGACCCATTATAATGTGTGACCTTTGTTATTGGGAAATTATACCGTCCTGATGTGCTTACACTAAAACAATTTGGTCTGAGAAAATTTAGATATCACCTTCAATTATAGACAAAACAATTTCGGTTTGAGAAAATTTAGATCTCACCTTCAATTATAGACAAAATATTTTCGATCTGAGAAAATTTAGATCTTACCTTCGATTATAGACAAAACAATTTTGGTTTGAGAAAATTTAGATCTCACCTTCAATTATAGACAAAACATTTTCGGCCTGAGAAAATTTAGATCTCACTTCTAAAACAATTTCGGCCTAAGAAAATTTAGATCTCACTTCTAAAACAATTTCGGCTTGAGAAAATTTAGATCTCGCCATCAAAATTTGATTGGTTACCACTGGTCTTATCGGGCACCCGAGTCGTACCTCCCCTGAACTGTGCAACGTCGTACATTCCCTGTTTAAATTATGACAGTTCCATCCTGGTCTTCTCTAGAGCTCGAGTTGTACCTCTCTCGAAATGCGCAACGTCGTATGTTCCCCGTTTTAAATTATGTTGTTCCATCCTGGTCTTCTCAAGGGCTCGAGTTGTACCTCCCCCGAACTGCACAATGTCGTCGTTCCCCGCTTTAAATTATGATTGTTCCATCCTGGTCTACTCGAGGGCTCAAGTTGTACCTCCCCCGAACTGCGCAACATCGTACGTTCCCCGCTTTAAATTATGTTGATCCACCCTGGTCTTCGCGGGCGCCCAAGATTACCTCCCCCAAACTATGCAACGTCGTACGTTCTCCGTTTAAGTTGTACCTCCCCAGAACTACGCTTTGACTTGATTCCCGGAAGGGATACGAAGGCAGTTCAAGCAATTGAGCTCAGTCGCCCGTTCTCATAAACAATTGCTCATGTCAATCTCCTCTCCAGCAAAGAGGCAATTCATCTCAATGCAACCCCCTGCAAAGAGACAACACATCTCAATGCTATCCCCAGCAATTTCTTGTTTTTAATAAACCTGAACTACGATTGGTTATTCTCTCTCTAGGCGAAAATTCTCTCTCCTTTCGTTCCCTTCCTGTTCTGTCTCTAGGGTTTAACCTAGGGGCGCCACCGATGGCTTTTCTGGCTTCTTTTTTTGACATCCCTGTTGCTCCGATATCCCCACATCAATCCGTTACCCATAATAACAATCAAAACCCTAACATTACCGCTTCTTTGGCTTCCAAAGTGGCGGCTCAACCTAACTAACCCTAATGTTCAACCCCCGCCTTCCAACCCTAACCCTAATCTTCAACCTACTCCTACTACCAACCCTAATCCTATTCCTAGATTCAATACTGTTATAGCGCCTCAATCCAAATCCTTTGCGGCTCTTTTTTCCGAAATTCCTCAATCTCTTGCTTTCCCTATTGCCCCATTATTGACTCATAAAGGAACTCCAGCCATCAAACTTTCGAAGGAAGCCATTGAACAATTTTCTAAGCCGTTTAGGTGGACGCTTGTGGCAAATTCTCCCATTGTCGACCTTCAATGGAAGACACTAGGATTGCTTTTGCTAAATTTGACCTGAAGGGTGTGTATAAGCTGGGCCATTTAGACTCAAAGCATATCCTGATCCAATTAACCATGGAGGCTGATTAACAACGTCTTTGGATGAAAGAGGTATGGTATGTGCTTAAGTTCCCTATGAGAATGCTGGCTTGGTCCTCGGCGTGGAGGCCGGAACAGGAATCCTCTATTGTTCCTGTTTGGATTGGTTTACCAGGCCTTCCCGTTCACCTGTTCAACAAATCATTCCTGTTTTCGTTGGCTCAAGCTATAGGAACTCCTTTATCGCTTGACAAAGAGACATTGGAGCTATCTAGACCCAGCATAGCAAAAATATTGGTTCAAGTTGACGTTGTTAAGAAGTTACCTACAGAAGTGTTCATAGATTGTGGTGATACTCTCCCCAGTTTCTATCAAAAAGTTGAGTATGATAACTTACCTCGTTATTGTAAACATTGCTTCACTCTGGGTCATGATATTACTCAGTGTAAGCGTGCTAATCCATTGGCAAAAAGTGGTAAAGAAAAGGATATGGTGGCTAAGAATGTGGACAAGAACGTGGTTGGTAATAAGGATGAGACTCATAATGAGAACCGTCATGTTGATGTTCCTTCTAGTTCCAATGCTACGATTCAAGATTCAGTTACTGATAATGATGCCTTGGCTCGTCAAAACCTTGTGCAGAAAAAGGTGTTTGTGGCAAAAAGAGGTCAACCCTTACCGGATGTCGTGGTTCAGACTTTGAAAAAGGCATGTGAAATGTTATTCAAGTTAACTCCAAGGATAATGTTGAACAGGAAGATAATTCCAAGGTCAATGTTGAGCAGGAGGACACTTCCAAGGTAGAAGAACAAATTTTGCAAAAGGTTGCTAATCTATATTTCGATACACATGCAGCTAGTAATGGGGTGCTACTGGAAGTGGTGCTTTCATCACAAGATGGTACTAATGATCCAGTTGGTAACCTAAATCTCTCTCCTAGGGCAACACCACCACCGACTACTTTTCTTACTGCTATGGCTGGTTCTATGCCTTTTGCATCTCAACATCATCAACAAGTAGATTCTGAGGGTTTCATCAAAGTTACATCTCGGAAAAACAGGAGCAAATCTGCTTCACCTCCATCTTAACTCTTGTGAGTTTTCGTTTATTTATTTTTCTAGTTTCTCAAATGGTGGCTATTATTAGTTGGAATCTCTGTGGCATTGGAAACAAGGCCACTGTGAGAAGAGTTAAAAAGCTTCTTAATCTGCATGGGGCCTCGGCTTTGGTAATTTATGAGCCAAAAATTCACAAGTCTAAGTTGGATTCTTTTGTTCGCAAGTTGAACTGTAGTGGGGGGGTGTCTAATGATTGTGGAAGGATTTGGTTTATTTGGAAGCATGGTTTTTCTTGTGATGTTGTCCATGATAGTGTTCAAGCTCTTTCGGTTCAGGTTACGCACGGTTTATGGCCTAATCCCATTCTTATGACTTGTGTGCATGCTCGATGCAATAAGTTTGATAGGAGAGTTATTTGGGATGATTTAATTACTCTTAGTGATACTCCGCTTGCTTGGATGGTGTGTGGGGATTTCAATGTGGTTCTTGATCAAGAGGAAAAACTTGGGGGGGGGGGGGGGGGCGTCCTATTAGTTTACGTAAAGTGGCTGAATTTTCTGATACTATACAAGTTACCTCTCTTATTGATGCTGGATATGAGGGGTCCAAATTTACTTGGTGGAACAAACAGCTTGGTAGGAAGTCTATTCAACAGCGTCTTGATAGGGTGTTGTACAATGAACAGTGGCTTAATTCTTTTGATAATATCTCAGTGAAACATCTCAACAAGACATGCTCGGATCATGCTCCGTTGGTTATTAATATTCGGGTGGAGGCTGAAGTGCGCAAAGGATCTTTTCGGTTTATTAATGCATGGACAAAACACCCCTCTTTTATTGACATAGTTCGAACATCTTGGGCTGCATGGACTGATGGTCGTCCCATGGTTTGCTTTGGCAAGAAGCTGGCTCGGCTTAGACGGGATTTGTCTATTTGGAATACACATACTTTTGGGCGCATTGATCAACAAGTGGCTAATGCAGAAGATGAAGTTCTGCTCAAGGAGCAGGAGCTTGAAAGGAATCCATCCGAGGAGTCTAGGGCTGCATTGAGTTTGGCGCAAGCTCATTTACAGCACACCTTGGCTACTGAGGAATCTTTTTGGCGGCAAAAATCTAATATAAAGTGGATCAAAGAGGGAGATAGAAATACCAATTTTTTTCATTCTTTTGTGAAAAAGAAGAGACAACGGTTGTTCTAACATAGAATTCGAAATCGAGATGGGGTTCTTCTTACCAATAAAACTGATATTCAGAACGAAGCAGTGGCTTTTTATCATAACCAATTAATGGCAAATATGGTGGAAAATACTGAGAATGATGATCTACTGAATCTTATTCCTCCTTTGATAACTGGAGCAGAGAATGACATTCTAAAAGCTGTTCCGTCTATAGAAGAAGTGTTGGAGACTATTAAAAGTATGAATGGGCAAAGTGCTGCATGCCCCGATGGTTTTACTGGGGTTTTCTATGTCTCTTGTTGGGAAATCATTAAAGAGGACTTCTATCGTGCCATTAGGGAATTCTTTTCAGGGTTCGAAATGCCGAGGTCTTGGACAAGCACTCTAGTCGTTACTCTTCCAAAAATTGATAATCTGGTAACATTTTCTGATCTCCGTCCCATAAGCCTTTGTAATTTTTCGAATAAAGTCGTTACAAAATTTTTCACTACTCTATTAGGGCAGATTCTCCCTCGTATCATCTCTCCCAATCAGAGTGGCTTTGTTAAAGGGCGTGTTATTCATGACAACATCCTTTTAGCTCAGGAAATGATGCATTCGATTAAAAAGAAAGTTCGGGGTTCCAATATTGCTATCATGCTTGACATGGCCAAGGCTTATGACCGTATCTCTTGGGTTGCTCTAATCAAGGTTTTAAAACAATTTGGTTTTGCTAGTGAATGGGTGGATATGATCTATAGATGCATTTCTAATTGTTGGTTTTCGGTTCTTGTGAATGGCGAAAGTTGTGGTTTCTTTCACTCGTCTAAGGGGCTTCGCCAAGGAGACCCACTATCGCCTAGTCTCTTTATTATCGCTGCTGAAGTTCTAAGTAGAGGCCTGAATTACCTTCATCATTCTAACTCTAGAATCAGATTTAGAGCTCATATTCACACTCCTGTGATTTCCCATTTATCATATGCTGACGATATCATTATTTTTTGTAATGGGGCCAAAGACTCTCTTCAAATGCACATGAAGTGTTTGGAAAAATATCAAGCGTTTTCGGGGCAGCTAGTTAGCATTGGGAAATCTTGTTACGCTACAGGGAAGAATGATGCGAATCGAGATGCGCTAATTTCTGAAGTCACAGGCTTTCAGAAAATATACCTCCCTATTGTCTATTTGGGATGTCCTTTATACGTAGGCCGAAAGACTCAAGATTTATTCAGTCCGGTAATTCAGAAAATGGAAAAGAGACTTGCAACTTGGCAAGGAAAGCTGCTTTCTCACGGGACAAAGGTAACTCTTATAAAATCTTGTCTTCAAGCAATCCCTCTATATTATATCTCTGCTTTAGACCCTCCCAAAAGTGTGATCACAGCCATGCAAAGGTTAATCATGAATTTCTTTTGGAGCAGCTCGGATGGTTCTCGTAAATGCCACTGGATTGGGTGGAAATAATTAGTCGTCCTCTTGAAGAAGGGGGGCTAGGCATTCGAAAATTTGAAGATATATCTACTGCTTTTGCCGTGAAGTTATGATGGCGCCTTCGTGGTTCGTCTTCTCTATGGACTGAATTTATGCTTGCTAAATATTGTTTCGAAACACACCCTAAGGATGCCGTTGTCACAAGCTTTGCTTCTCATATATGGAAACGTATGTTAGGGGTAAAAGAGTTATGCAAACTGGTTTGAAGGAGTCAAACCTATCTTGCCGTTTCACCATATTGAAGTATCCACCTTATTTGAGAACCGTCTCCCTCGGGCTGAGTATATTCGAGATAACTTTGGGGCGCCCCTTTTGGCGCTGATAGAAGCTCAAAAAATCTGCCTTAATGCGCATGATGATGTTCTCATTTGGAAACCTTCCCCTACGGGTAATTTCTCCACCTCCTCGGCTTGGCGTGAATGCCGAAAATCGCAGATTGTTAGCCCAATTTTCGCGGCTATTTGGCATAAACATCTCCCTATCAAATAATCTACTCTTCTATGGCGAATTCTTCACAAAGGTTTGCCTACGGATGAGGCTTTACAGCGGAGGGGTATTCACACTGTTTCAAAATGTGGATGCTGTAATTCTCCTTCCATTGAATCCATGGAACACGTCTTTGTTCAAGGGGATGTAGCTATCTCGGTTTGGCGTTATTTTGGTCAAGTTTGAGGTGTTCAAATTTGTCTGGGGTCTTTTCATGATCTTCTCTCCTCATGGTGGTTTAATCGGCCCAAGAACATCTCTCCTCTTAATAAATGGATTACATCTATTCTTCCTGGGGTCATTGCTTGGAATATTTGGTGCCAAAGAAATAAGTGGGTCTTTGAAGGCATTCGGTCGCATGCGCCTAACATCATTTCCTCCATTCTTCAACAGGTTTTGAATATTGCTTCTTCTTTCCAACCTCCTCTTCATAGTTTGGTTTTTGATGCATCGATTCTTCATGTTTTTAAGCTTTCCTCTATTGTCCCGAGGCCTCGTATGTCTAAAGTGGTCAAATGGCTTAAACCATGTTATGGTTGTTTTAAGATTAATACTGACGTTGCTTCTCGGGGCAATCCGGGCGAAGCTTCAGGAGGTGGAATAATTCGGAATTCTAAGGGTGATTTATTATTTGCTTTTGGAAATTTTTATGGTCATCGTACAAATATGTGGGCTGAAGCAAAAGCCGCTCTTGATGGGTTGCTATTTGCTCACAAATTTGGCATCACGCATGTTTGGTTGGAGCTTGATTCTGAAGTCCTTACGAAAATAATCACTAAAGTATATCAAATTCCTTAGGAGATTTTCTATATAGTCCAGCAAATTTTCTTCATCATGGAGCATATGCAGATTCGTACTAGTCATATATTTCGTGAATGTAACAAGGTGGCTGATTGTTTGCCTAATATTGATGTCGACTCTAAGGTTGACCAGATTTGGATAAATTCTTCCCAACTCCCTCAGCAATGCCGTGGAGCTCTCCATCTGGATAGGGCGGGTATCCCTTCTTTTCGGATTAAATAGCTTAGAGTTTATGGCTAGATTCCTTTTTCTTCTATTTTCTTTGTTCTCTAGTTTCCCCTTCCTTTATTGTAAAGGACCTTACAACATGTGTAAGGCCTCCCCCCTAGTTCTTTCTTTCTTGGTGGTTGAGGTTGTCATGTCCCACATCTTGTTTGTATTGTTTTATTTTATTAATAAAATCTAGGGAGGTACCCGTCCTCTTTTCGCAGAAAAAAAAAAAAAAAAACTACGATTGGTCTGATTCTCGTAAGAGATACGTAGGTAAACCGGGAATCCGGGTCCGGCCATTGTTTGTGTTTAGCTTGATTGTTTGTTTGAGTTAGAACTACAGAGACTTGATTCTCGAAAGAGATACGTAAGAAGTCCTACCTTGGACCCAGCCGTTACACCCTAGACAAGATCGTTTGTCTCTTAGTGATCGTTGAATCCCCTTTAAATTACAAAGAGATCGGCGAGGGGCTCTGTAGACACCCTGATCTTGCACCCCCCCCCCTGACATACCCTTTTGACCGGTCTAAACCCTAAAATTGACCTAGAACCCCAGATTTGGCTTTGCGGGAGCGTCGTTAGCCTTATTGGTGCATCGAATGGATTAACGGACTTCAAATTCATGATCAGAGTGAAAAAATGAGTGAACAGATATGTTCTTCAAATTTTGATCTGTGGGACCCGAAACGAGGCCCGCACCCCTAGAACTGTTCGTTACCATCCATTCTGTGCATTTAAAAATATATAATTGTTATCCCTTGATTATAAACATATTCAGATAGACAGACGTGACCACGAGATTATTTCTAGCAACTTTCATGTTGAGCCCGCGGACAACCAGGACACCGGAGTGCGCGCACACGGACAAAACGGACTGTTGCGGAACCAATACCGGAATAAGAATTGTGGTCATACACGTCTAAAGGAGTCCAACCATGTCATAAATGAGACCCAACCACCATCCATCATGTGGCAGCAAGTGGTTGGGCATTGAATTTTAGGATGGTCCAATTGGAGCGCGACACGTGGCAAGATAGGGATTCTCTAGATCCTCGAAAACCACCATACAGAACCATAGGGGGTTTACTCCACCCTACAAGCTGTACGGATTCCCCTGTGATCTGCTATCAGCCTTGAAGATCTTCCAGCAACTTGCTCACTCAAATCAACATTAAGGGTGATTCCAGCCATATCTACCCAGGTTGTTGGCTTCCAATTGACTCCCTAAGCCTAGGCAAGGGAATCCTAAGGTCATTTACCTCCTCCCCATCCATATTACTCCTCCATTCATCCATTTTCAAGGGGGAGAACAAGGGACACAATTCACAAAGGGGGCAACACAAGAAAGAACAAGAATCACACACATTCACCACGCACTCCATTCAACACAAACTCTCCATATTGCTCTCTCTACCACTCCCAACAACACTCACTTCATAACTTCACAACCTCAGTCCATACACCATCACCACACCACCATATCACCACCATAACATCACTCTAAACATCCACACAAAACAAGCAAGCAAACTCACAACAAACACTCTCAATCCTAGCACAAACACCTTCAAGAAAAACCAAAAAAGTCTTCCCTTGGAAGCAAAGAAAGCACAACCTAGGTAAATATCTCTTCCTGTAATCTTCATACATGTAAAATGTAGATATTCATGTAATTTGTTAAGAGGTCTAGCCACTTGTTAGGCTAGACCTCCATTGATGAACCAAATATGTAATGTTTGATGTTCTTTGCCATGTTCTTTTTAAATAAATTTTTCTGATATTAATATTAAGTTGTTATCACTTTTTATGATGTAAATATTGTACATATAATATATTTTATGTATGTTGTATGTTCATGTTTATTGATTTGGAGAGATTTTCCAAAGACTATCATGTGTTTTATACAAAACCCCCAAATATGTCCATGTTTGTCTTTCTCAAAGCAAAACATCATCAATCCATGACTAAATAAGTGATTTGCCATTCTTTTTGTGTCCCTAACATGTATATATATGCACACACAAGATTTCATGTTCATATCACTTCATTTGATTGGGTTTTGATGATTGTTTCCATGATGTATGTAGTCAGTCCAGCAAGTTTTGAGTCCAGACCACTCTGTCTTGTCACCTCCATTACTTATACAAAACGTGGTTTTTGGCATTTGTCTATAAAAGAGTTTTTTGTTCTATATAGAATGAGTAAAATGGGCATGTAACTATCATATTTTTACCATAAGTAGAAGTAGATCTTTCCATTTTTTTTGTTTCAACTCTTTGATCACAGATTGATGTATTTGCTACTCTGACATTAAAATGTCAGAGGTGTTTTGACCTCCTGAAACTTTATTTTTGGACTTGAAACTTGGAATGCTTAATATTTAAAGTGTTATGAACAAATTTCATTTCATGTTTGGTGTTTTCCCTAATTCCCACGTTTTCATGGTGAAAATGAGAGTTCGTTTGTGGATGTACAACATGACTGCTTTTGAGTTCATCTTGCATAACTTGTTTGGACATCATAAAATTCCCCTTAAATCAAGATAAAAATCATGGTTGATTTTTAACATGTTAGGAAGGATTACTCACCGTTTATGTCCAGATTGAATGACTTGTGAGATAGGTGCATCAAAGGAGAATGGACAGCAGTCCATAAACCCCCACATGGACATGAACTTGGACCATTGTTTTGATATGAGATTTGTCTCCCATTTATTCACCATTTGTACATAATAATCCCCCAATCCTTTTGTGCTATCCTTTACTTGATATGAATGCTCAAAACTATTTTCAAAACCAAGTGAGAGTCCTCCCAAACCGACTCTCATTTGTGAGTTTAAGCAAACATACCTAGAATAGGAAGACTCCCTTGTATATAAAATCACAATTTTTTGTTAAGGCATAAAAAAACAAGGCATAAAATGAATTTAAGAGGCATGTATGCTAGACACCATCACGGGTGAGGAGAGTGCCTAACCCCTTCTCTTCTCGTAACATAGCCCCCGAACCCACTTTCTCTAAACAAAAGGTTTTGTCTTTGTTTTTCCTAAAATAAAGCGAGGTGGAGACTCTTGCAATTGTTTAAAACTTCGAGAGGAAACTATTGTGTGAAACCGAGCGCGGATTTAAGGTTTCGAGTGCGGGATCTCATTGTGGCCCTCATGCCATGGAAAGAAACCAAGCAAGGACATGCTAATATTTTTCCAAAATAACCCCGTCTTTATCCATCGCTATACAAAACTAGGGATCCCTAGAGCAAAAATATTTGAAGGATTGCAAGATATTCGTAGAATGCATTATCTAGAAAATCACACACATCTCTCCGAATTACCACCCCTTCAACCGTTCGAACCCTCCAAATTTTGTGTATACCACCAAGACGAAGATCACGACACTAACAATTGTGTGTCTCTGCAAAGAAAAATCCAAGAAGTTATAGATGAAGAAATGCTCAGTGAACGTGAAGGATTTTGGTTCTACATGGAGAATGGTAATCCGTGACCTCTTGAGTTCAGCAAGCCCAGACTCAAAAGTGAAAACGACGTGAAAGTGCCCCCCGCACATGACTACAGAGCGAATTTGCGACCTGTTAAATGAGATAGAAGACTTTAAAACACAGTTTGTCTTAACTTCTAAGGCACAAGACACACCGCAAACCTAGGGAGATCTTCTCTAGAGGAGCAATCAGAATGGCAGATTTGGATGGCAACCCATTCTTTTTTTTTTTTTTTTTGGCGAAAGGAGACGGCACTCCCTAGATGCATAACATTCTCTGCCTTTTCCATCTCTCTTAGCATCTGCCGCCTCAAATCATTGTTGTTGCAAACATTTCTTGCCTGCTCTCTCATGTCGGAAACCCGCCTGACATTGCCGGAATTATCAGATTCCGATGTGGGTTTCACCTTGGTTATCCCTCTTTGAATTCAAGCCATCTTTTGTTCCTTGAACTGCCCTCAGACAAACTCTACTTATATGCCACAAACTTATCTCTTAGTCTCCCTTCCAAGTTTGTGTTCTGTGAATGAAGTTTGACAAGGGGTTTTTCATCAATATCATCAAACTCATTCTTCTAAATCAAAAATGTGGGTGTTGACGGGCTGGGGAAAAAAGATAATCAACTATTTCAAACCCTAATTTGTGCCCTAACACTAACCTCCGATCTCTCTGCCATCTCAAAATCTCTCTTCTTCCCCAAATTCACCCAATTCGAACCCTAGACTCCTTCTTCACATTAAACATGTGAGCTCTCCCGGACTATGCCACTATTGGGGATGAAATCAAACCATCATCCACCCTCATTCTCCAGTTCCACTGGCGATTCACGAAACGAAACACATCCATGGAGCGAAGTTCGATGGCAGGAGGACTGGGACAAAGATGGGGTAGAATTCATCAAGAAGCCGCTCCATATTCACTAAGAAGAACACCAAACCTAGTATTCCGTCGATGGCGAACGCCGAATCTGGAACTAAGGGAGATCTCGTCTGATCCGCTCCCTATTCTTTTTTTTCCTTTCCTGGATTTATTTGTTTATTAGTGGTATACTTTGTTTAAAATATTTATAATTATATGAGTTGTATTTAAATAATTAATTTTTAGTGTTTTGCTTTATCATCAATATAATTTTAGAATATGAGTAATAAATAGAAAAAAATATTACCAAAATATACGTATTTTGTATGTAAGTGAGATTTTTGGTTAGTTTTCTAACCTTCATTAAGATTCAGGGGGTAAAGTAGGATAAGGGGGATTTATTTTGAAATTTGGGGTCAGTTTTAAAATTTTGAATCTAACTTTTCTTTAATTTATTAACAGCCCAGTTAACTTTTTAACCGACATTAGAAGTTTCGGGGAAACTGATAATAAAATTATAGTACGCAAGGTACATTTACTGAGTTGATAGTACGCAGGTCAAAGTGATGTTGAGGCAATAGTACGCGGGTCTATTTTGTGGTTTACTCCTTTCTATATGCTTTTGCTAACTATTATGGAGAAGAATCTAACATGATGGCTGAAGCGTTGGCTGCTCGGGACGCTCTTCATAGAGCTTATCATAGATGTTATCATCACATTTGTCTTGAGGTTGATTCTCAAACCCTTATGCGCATTATTATTTGGGAGTAGCACATTCCTTGGTCTATATGATAATATAACTCTTTATATTTTACAAGGAGTTTACCAAATTAATACAAAGACCGAGCCATACATATGGCTCTAATACAACTCATGTATATACTAACTTCTACAATAACATAGTTTATTGACCTTAAAGTACTACCCAAATGTGGCCCCTTCTATCCTCACTTGATGTGTTTGTCTTCTATAGCTAGACACGTCCTGTTTCAATATTGAAACAAATAAGAGTGAGTATAACACAGTAAGAAATTCTTACATCATATATTATGCGGAAACATTTAAGTATAGAAAACTATACAACAATTTGTAACATGACAGTGTATATATTGAATAAGAGAAATGTGAAACTCATATATAATAAGCAGTACCACCATTGTAGTCACATCCACTTCCTCATCCAATTTTCTGTCAACACAAAACACAACGCCTACCTCTTTTCGGACAAATATATATATCCAACTCGATTATTATCAATATACCATCATATCCATATATAGTGAATCCCACATTGGATTCATGTTCGGTATTCATTCCATACACATATAGTGAATCCCACATCGGATTCGTGTTCGGTATTTATATTCGTACCCATATAGTGAATCCCACATTGGATTCGTGTTCGGTATTCATATTCGTATATATATATATATATATATAATATCTCCCGATGTTGCTAGGAGTATAACTCGTTTGATGGAGTATGTTCCATCAATTTACGTAATATATAGTGAATCCCACATTGGATTCGTGTACATACTCATTTCCCCCGTGTGTGTGTGTGTATATATATATATATATATATATATATATAGTAACATACACATATATATACTTTATCTCTTAACCTTGTTAAGAGTACACACTAATCCATCTATTGTCATTAATTATCACTCAATATCACTTTTCTTTCAAGGTAAAACATATAACTATAACAGTTCAATGCCCGTTTACATGTACCATCATCTACCCATAACTAAATCAAATTTCTTTCAAAAGAGTAACCAGAAATGAGTACTCAATCAAGCCATAACCCAAATCAATAATTTCCATAACTCTTATTGTCCATTCACATAGATTTGACTAAGTAATATCGTAACTATGTAAATATTTACACTATGCTTGTACCCGTAGGTACAACCCATCAATTTCCTAATTCATACTTTCTCATGATCCATTTTATACTCAAGCTTCATAATACTATATCATGTTTATGGTATTTCCTAACAAACTATTAACACTCATATGACTCCTAGGAATTCAACCCATTAAAGTCACAATCACAACACTTAAAATGCTAAGAATTTCAAGTATAACAGGAAAAACAAGTGTAAGATGGATTTTTTACCTCAAATGCTTAACTCCGATCTCTTAGACTCTCAAATTCTTTAATCTCTTTTTAATAGCCAAACACCCACCAAGAATATTATCTATACATAAAGAACACGCAAGGAAGTTTAAGTCCATAACACCACAAAGTCAATCACGTTAACATCTTACTACACCAACTCAAACACGACATCCATGAGACATGAAATCTGGAAATAAATAATAAGATTCTGGTTTTGGAAGTAAGTCCATTAAAACCAAACGCAAGGCCCGTCTTAAAAATCAAAAGAACCCTTTAATGACTCAGCCATATCTCTTCTTTATCCTCTATTTTTTCCTTTTTGTTGTTTCTTTAAAATTAACCAAATTACAAATATGCCCTTATTATTAATATACTCGTAACATTTATGTCCCCATAGTAAGTCAATCTTTTTATAATTCATCCAATTACAATACCAATATCCCAGTAATGACGGAATAATCAAGTTTTCTATGAGGTATTATGAACATACTATAAGCTATTTTGATCCACATAGTAATTTATTGTACACGCATGAGGACAACCTAATAACACCTATCATTTCATAATCCGTCTAATTAATTTGCTTTTAAAATATCTAAAATAGGTAAAACTAAATTAAGAACCAGAATTTTCATGTTTAAAAAAAAAACAAATGAATCAAGTAATTAACCAGAATGTCACATGCATTTTCAGTTATCTTTTGTTTTGTTTTGTTTTTTTTTTTTTTTAATAATTTAGTTAAGTGTCGGTGCTTACGCTTTCATAATTTTAAGGCCCGTAAACCACCCTCCTAAATCTATAAACAGGTAAAATCAACTCTAATCTCAGTTAATAAATTGGTAATTGGCTCCTAAAAAAGTGTACAGAAATAAATACAACACTTTTCAGTTGTCACCAAACTACTCCTCTCAACACTTGAACACAAAACCTCCATTTCCATCGAGTAAACTACTTTTCCGCCCCTCGTACTATGGCCCCAACATCAATTTGACACTCGTACTATTGAAACAACAAATGTATGATGCGTACTATAGTTTTATTAGCAAAATTAACCAATTTACTATTCAGTCGTTAACTTTTTTTAACACACGTTATTTTTTTAACGAGCATTAATTTATAACTAACTTTTGTTATCTCCATCAAAACCAAATCGCATATGTAAAAATCGAATTCCGACTTCGTTAACCGTTGGATCGTCGTGAAACTTCTGGGCTTTGGTCGCATCCCCTAGGCGCACGTGATGACCGTTGGGATCTTCCAAATAATTGCCGGAGAGGGAGAAATGGCCGGCGGCGAAAACTGGCGAAAATCTCCAAAAATTCGCTATATTAAAAATCAAATTCCCGCTTCATTAACCGTTGGATCGTCGTAAAATTTCTGGGGTATGATCGCATCACTCAGGCGCTCATATTGACCGTTGGGATCAGTAAAATAATCAGCGGTGCCGGAGATATGGCCGACGGCGCAAATCGGCGAAAAACTCAAAAATCGCCCCAAAAGTTAGTTTTGTTAAAATAAATTAATGTCCGTTAAAAAAATAATGTTCGTTAAAAAAAGTTAACAAATGAATAGTAAATTGGTTAATTTTGCTAATAAAACTATAGTACGCATCATACATTTGTTGTTTCAATAGTACGAGTGTCAAATTGATGTTGGGGCCATAGTACGAGGGGCGGAAAAGGAGTTTACTCCATTTCCATCTATTACCTCCTTAACGCTGAGGTGCAATGGAGTGTTCAAAATTTTTAGTTTTAATAGCATGACGGGTGAGGAGTAAACTACTTTTCCGCCCCTCGTACTATGGCCCCAACATCAATTTGACACTCGTACTATTGAAACAACAAATGTATGACGCGTACTATAGTTTTATTAGCAAAATTAACCAATTTACTATTCAGTCGTTAACTTTTTTTAGCACACGTTATTTTTTAACGAGCATTAATTTATAACTAACTTTTGTTATCTCCATCAAAACCAAATCGCATATGTAAAAATCGAATTCCGACTTCGTTAACCGTTGGATCGTCGTGAAACTTCTGGGCTTTGGTCGCATCCCCTAGGCGCACATTATGACCGTTGGGATCTTCCAAATAATGGCCGGAGAGGGAGAAATGGCCGGCGGCGAAAACTGGCGAAAATCTCCAAAAATTCGCTATATTAAAAATCAAATTCCCGCTTCATTAACCGTTGGATCGTCGTCAAATTTCTGGGGTATGTTCGCATCACTCAGGTGCTCATATTGACCGTTGGGATCAGTAAAATAATCAGCGGTGCCGGAGATATGGCCGACGGCGCAAATCCGGCGAAAAACTCAAAAATCGCCCCAAAAGTTAGTTTTGTTAAAATAAATTAATGCCCGTTAAAAAAATAATGTTCGTTAAAAAAAGTTAACAAATGAATAGTAAATTGGTTAATTTTGCTAATAAAACTATAGTACGCATCATACATTTGTTGTTTCAATAGTACGAGTGTCAAATTGATGTTGGGGCCATAGTACGAGGGGCGGAAAAGGAGTTTACTCGACGGGTGAGCGAGTATCAGCGTTTACATATTCCCTTTGTTTTACGTTAAAAGCCTAGTATTTTAATTCAGAACATTTCACCTAAAATAATCCACTTTTCATAATTTATTTATAAAAAATATGATTTTCTCTTAAAGCATACTCTCTCCGTTCCACTCGAATTAGGACAAATTTCTATTTTGGGTGTCCCATTCGAATTAGGACAACCCAAAAATGGAAGTGTTTTCTTTTATGGGATCCACATTCACACTCACAACAACTTTCCACTCATTATTCTCTACCCTACTTTCTCTCTCTCTTACTTTACTTTTCATACTCACAACACCTACTCCACTAATACTTTTTCCTTAATCCCCGTGCCCAATCCAAAAATCTAAATTCGGGGGGACGGAGGGAGTATTATAGAAAATATATTAGAAAATATTATAAGAGAAACAAATACACAAAATTATATTTCTGCCAACAAAATGCATACTAAGTTTCAATTAAGGGACATTTTAAAAGTAGCTACTTTTTATATTAGAGGTGGTCTCCCATGAGAACAAGGGGATCCGTCTCATGCATGAGACGGGTCGACCCATGACTCATGGGGCATGACCCGCCACGTGGCAGCCTCCCAGAGGTCCAAATTTTTTTATTTATTTTTTGGTTTTTTTTTTTGAGTTTTTATATTATTTTTTTTGCTTTTCAGCCGTTCACCAAAAGTAATAGTTACCATAACTTAATGTAATGACTGTATACATATAAAGTAACATTGTTCATAAGTAAACGTAAGGTGGTCTCCCATGAGAACAAGGGGATCCGTCTCATGCATGAGACGGGTCGACCCATGACCCATGGGGCATGACCCGCCACGTGGCAGCCTCTCAGAGGTCCAATTTATTTATTTTTTTTTTTTTGGTTTTTTTTGAGTTTTTATATTATTTTTTCGGCTTTTCAGCCGTTCACCAAAAGTAATAGTTACCATAACTTAATGTAATGACTGTATACATATAAAGTAACATTGTTCATAAGTAAACGTAACACCTGTTTTACAAAAACAAAAGCAAGTTTTACCCATTTTTTCAAATGTAATACTAACTATAATTACATGTAACACAAACAATATCTAAATGTAATTATCATTTATACTGAAATGTAATAATGCTTTTGAAAAAAAGTAAAATATTGTGTATTTTGATTTAATTTTTGAAAGAAAGTAACATTTGAAAAGTAACAACTCATATATGAATGTAATTGTTGGTACAAGTAAATGTAACACTTTAATAAAAGAAATTATAACATATTTCTATAGATAATGTAGTACTTTTACATGTAACACTAATCAAGTGTTTTTAGCTCTAAAAATGTAAATGGTTGAATTATTACTTTTTCTATACATATGTGTTACAATTATGTATAAACATTATTACATATAAGTAACACATTCGTTACATTTTAGTTGTAATAAGTATTACTTTTGGCAAATGAAGAAAACATAGAAAAAAACACTCTTACTTTTCTGTATATATGTATTACTTTTATGTATACAAACTGTTACTTTATATGAATACAGTCATTACATTAAGTTATAGTAACTATTACTTTTGACAAACCGAAAAAAACCAAAAAAAAAAAAAATGTATAAAAATTTAAAAAAAAAGCAAAAAAAAAAAAGAAATTGGGCCTATGAGAGGCTGCCACGTGGCAGGTTCGACCCCTGGGTCCTGGAGCCGGTTCGTGGGTCGGGCGGGCGGGTCAAAAACCGACCCGTCTCATGGATGAGATGGGTATGGCAATCCGCACATGAGTATTTTTGATTTAATTTTTTGAAAGAATGTAAAATATTGTGTATTTTGATTTAATTTTTTCAAATGTAATACTAACTATAATTACATGTAACCCAAACAATATCTAAATGTAATTATCATTTATACTGAAATGTAATAATGCCTTTGAAAAAATATAAAATATTGTGTATTTTGATTTAATTCCTTGAAAGAAAGTAACATTTGAAAAGTAACAACTCATATATGAATGTAATTGTTTGTACAAGTAAATGTAATACTTTAATAAAAGAAATTATAACATATTTCTATAGATAATGTAATACTTTTACATGTAACACTAATCAAGTGTTTTTAGCTCTAAAAATGTAAATGGTTGAATTATTACTTTTTCTATACATATGTGTTACAATTATGTATAAACATTATTAAATATAAGTAACACGTTCGTTACATTTAAGTTATAATAAGTATTACTTTTGGCAAACGAAGAAAACATAGAAAAAAACACTGTTACTTTTCTGTATATATGTATTACTTTTATGTATACAAACTGTTACTTTATATGAATACAGTCATTACATTAAGTTATAGTAACTATTACTTTTGACAAACCGAAAAAAAAAAAAAAAAAATGGCCTATGAGAGGCTGCCACGTGGCAGGTTCGACCCTTGGGTCCTGGAGCCGGTTCGTGGGTCGGGCAGGCGGGTCAAAAACCGACCCGTCTCATGGATGAGACGGGTATGGCAATCCGCACATGAGTTTTAGTCTTTATATTAAAGTATAAGGATGTATAAAATATTATATAAGGACGTTCCTTAAAAATTATTTCCTCAGTTTCATAAAAACACAATTTACTTTTAAGAACGGGAATTAAAAAAAAAACTTATATATATATATATATATATTAAAGTTGGTGAGGAGGATTATGGTGTTGACATGTGGACAAAATAAAAAGAAAGCTTGCATTTGGTGATGCCACATCAAACATACCCTCAAATTGTGTGACTTTTCAATTTCTTTTTCTTAGCTAATAGTATTAGCTAATAAATATTAGTCACTATATAGGGTAACTATTATAGTTAACTAAAATAGTAACTATTACTAATAATAGTAATAGTAA
The DNA here is from genome assembly GCA_026119855.1 of Campanula takesimana. Taxonomy (NCBI): domain Eukaryota; kingdom Viridiplantae; phylum Streptophyta; class Magnoliopsida; order Asterales; family Campanulaceae; genus Campanula; species Campanula takesimana. Next base: position 940,730 of record JAOWBW010000153.1, read on the forward strand.
CTATAATAGTTAACTATTACAATTATTTGTAATAGTTAACTATTATAGTAACTAAGTTAACTATTATAGTAATTATTACTATTATTAGTAATAGTTAACTATAGTAATTACCTTATATAGTAAATAATATTACTAGCTAATACTATTAAGCAAATAACAGTTAACTATTAATAGTTAATCATTATTATAGTTAATATTTATATTAACTATTTTAGTTAATTGTTAAATAAACTAAAAATTATTATTAATATTATTAGTTAATCATACTATATTTATTAATTATTATTCTTAATAGTTTTATTAGTTAATCATAATAGTTATTATATAAATTAATTATTATTAGTAGTATTACTTAATCATTATACAATATATGTTAATATTTACTATTAATAGTACTCACTCCGCCCGAGAGTAAGAGTCCTACTTTCTATTTTGGTATATCCAAGAGTAAGAGTCTCTTTAAAAAAAAATGACAAATGATGGGAAAGAATGAATTGTGTTTTTGACAATTTTGTGTTTCTAATGCTTTTATGATTACAAAAAAACCAAAATTACTAACTTACATTTTGTGCCCTTGCACTATGAATAGTGATTTGAACATCTATGCTCTTAATCCACTTGCAATGTTTACCCATTTTCTATTGTTTTTCTAATAAATGTGCACAAGTAAGGTATGACTCTAACTTTAGGACGGAGAGAGTATTAATTAATCATAATAGTTACTATATATGTTAATTATTACTATTAATATTATTAGTTAATAAAATTATTATTTTACTAATATGATTAGATGTACATTATAGACTTTTATATTTGTTAATCATAATATGAATATATAATATAAAATCATTCATTGGACAATAGCTAATATTATTAAGTCAATCATCTATAAAATTAAAGTTAATTCATAACAATAATAAATCATCTTTATATTCAAATTTCAATTATCATAATAAATACAAATTATGTACAACAAAAACTAAATTTTGGTAGCATAATTCTCTTAAATTTGTAAGCGAACGTTTTAATTCATATACAATATAATTATATTAAAAAAATATTATGTTATTTTATTAAATAAAAACCTAAAAAAATAAAAAAATGGCAAATTAGTTTCCCGTGCAAAGCACAGGTTACCCACTAGTAATTGGAAAACTATGTGTTGTGAGCAGTGTTCTAAAAGACGCTAGGCGGCCGCTAGGCGGCGGAGCAGCGCCTAGCGCCTAGGCGGGGCGGAGGCGGCCGCTAGGCGGCGGAGCAGCGCCTAGCGCCTAGGCGGGGCGGAGGCGGGTCCTAGGCGGGGCCGAGAAATTATCGCATTTTTAATATTTTTTATAAATCTATAAATATAGTATGTAGTTATTCAAACAATAATGCCACTTATTTTTATTATTTGTTAAAAAATATTAAATATATTTTAATTTTAACAAAAAATGAATTATTACTAAAAGAATTATATGATTTTTAAGCTACAAGCCCTCACGGCGCCGTCGACGCCGCCGCCATCTCCCTTTTCTTCTCCGCCACCAATTTTTCTGCTCCTCCCATCCGCCGGCGCTCATCCGCCTAGGTCCGACTAATCGGAGCAAATCGCCTTATCGGCGCCCAATCCGCCTAAACCGCCCAGCCGCCCAACTCCGCCTAGGCGCCGCCCAGCTCCGCCTAGCACGCCCAGCGCCTAACTGGACCGATTTGGTGAAAATCGCGGCGGCCACACCCCGACTAGCGCCTAGGCGCCCGTCTTTTAGAACACTGGTTGTGAGTGTGAAGGAGAGTGAAAGTGAGGTTAAAATAGTAAGTGGTGAGTATAACATGTGAGTCACATTAATAAAAAAGTATTATTTATTTTATTTTTTGAGAAAGTTTTAATTTCTGATGAGACGCCCAAAATGACAAAATGTATACTTGTAATCCGACAGAGGGTGTTGGGTATGCTTATTATTTAACCCTCCTATATATGTTAGAATTGATTGATACCATCATCTAAGTTTATTTTAAGGACTTTAGGACCCTATGTAGAAGTTTTGTAACTTCAATTTTAGCTAAGTCCTCTCTATAGACTAGGCTTAATTTTTAGGGCTGAAGCTTTAGATTTGAGGTCTCATGAGCATATGTCTAAGTGTGATGCGCATGACCTTCATGCGCAGCACCATCTACGTATACCTATGCGCATGATTTTCATGCGCAGCGCAGATATACCTTAGTCAAATCTCTTATTTCCTAACCTCACCTTTGTATAGCTTGGAAAGCGTTAGGTAAAGCTACGCTTTTTGGTATGAGTCAAAGTGCTGATGTGGACAATCGACAACGTGCTCACTCAGCATACACGTGGATGGAGAGACGCGCCTCAGTTTGAAAATTCAAATTGAAGACAGCTGTCACCCTTCTAGAGGATATCTGAAAGCTGTCAACTTGCTAACTCCAACGGCTATAAAGGACAACTGCGCGCCAATCACATTGTGACAGCGCATCATCCTTGTCCTGCTCCCCAACGGCTAGTTTTTGGAGATCAGCTATAAATAGCATGCTCATCCTCATTTTCCAAGTTGCTTGTGAACCGCTTGCGTTTTTGCTTCCAAAGAGAAAGTTTGAAGATTTGAAGATTGCTTGCTCATTTCCAGAATTCCCAAGAACAACCTTCATACCTTCATACTCAATCCAAGCCCAGATCCTATAAGCCTTTGTAACACCAGAATCTTGTGCTTTCCATCTCATAGATTCAAAGAGCCCAGATTTCTGATACACACACACACCTCTTGAAGTTTTATCTCATCGATCTTACTTCTAGAGATACACCGGTTATTGTCTAGGATTTGTTCTTTCATAGATTATAGATCTTTGAGTTAGTTTGTTCTAAATCGTTGTAACTTGTAACTCTCTCATAATAAGATCTCCTTTAGAAATCCAAGACTAACCATCTGGTAGAGGACGTAGATCTTTTCCCGATCGAACCTCTCCAAATAGCTTGTCTTTATATATTCTGCTTTGCATTCTACATTTGAGCTTTACTAATATATTTCTTTGTTTGATCTTTATAGATTGTATTGCTTTGATAGAATTGTGTTTGTGTGCGTTTTGCCTTAGTCTCATTTTGCGCCACTCTTTAGCCTAAATCTTAGTGCGTGCGTATTTACACTTCTGCGCATACTCCCTGCGCATAAGTGATTGCTTTAAACTTCCGCTGTGCATTTCACACTCTTGCTGCACGCTATACTTAGCCAAATTAAGAGTCGTTCGCATTTTCCATTGTTTTGCAAAAGGGTTTGAAAAGAATTTTAAAACGCTATTTACCCCCCCCCCCCTCTAGCATTTTTCATACCCTTGTTGCCCTTCTGGGACCAACAAGTGTTATCAGAGCAAGCACCTTTATAAAACACTTTTGTTTTTCAAGCTTAACAGCTTGGGTGCCGATTCTAAATGGCAAACTCAAAACCTTCGGCAACTGCTAACTACACACATGTTCCAGTCTTTGATGAAGATCACTTTGACGTGTGGAAATTCATCATCTTAACTCATCTCACCTCAATTGATGAAGACTTCATGACACCGTGGTTTATGGACCTTATATTCCGATGAAGGCGAATCCAAATCCACGCACCAACGCTGCTCAACCTACAGTTCTGAAACCGAAAGAAGAATGGACTGAGGAAGCAACAAGAAGAGTTGCAAATGATGGGAAAGCTAGAAACATTCTCCTAAGCACCCTAAGCACGGCTATGAAAACAACAAGTCATGCATTGTGCTACTGCTAAGAGCTATGGGATGCCATTAAAGAGCATATAGAAGGAGATACCGTTTGCAAGGAGAACAAGAGATACGAAGTACAAAAGAGATTCAACAATTTCTCTCGAATCCCCGAAGAAACCTTAGACAAACTTATGAACGCTTTTGTGAAAATTATCAATCTATGTATTTCACTTGGCATGAAGTTTCAAACAAAGATTGAATGTCAATTTTCTCCAAGCTTTTGGATCAAGATACCTACATAAATCTAGCGCTCTTGAAGACGCTGGAACTTTGGATGATTGGACTCTAAGGAACCTTTATGCTAATCTTAAAGTTTATGAGCTCAAACTTCAGCGAATTAGTGAAACTGAAGGAAAATCAAATATGTTGCAATGGTGGTGTATAGAGAGGAAGCCTAACCTCCTCGCCTGCGCCTATTCAGAAAGAGAAAAGTTCCGATCCCCAAATTTCTACTTCTGAGCTATGGACATGGACGATGAAGACTTCGCTTTATTTGTGAAGAGATTCCAGAAGTTCAGAAATTCACCAAGCCCGGCTCAACCAGCAAATATCAAGGATCTACCAGCAGAGCTCTATTGGTTTCGATCAAACATGCGCAGCGGAATTAGCAATTAAAATTTTAAGAAACCCAAAGCCATAGATCCATTCATATGATTAAGTCAAATACAACATAATGAATACTAGAATACTAACCTTAATGCCTTGGATTTTACAACCTATTGAATTCGATGAGGCTTGAAATCTTGATCACGAACAAATTATGAA